>JAZGTJ010004796.1:0-27016 GCA_036877575.1 Botia almorhae
GAATCAGAGCACAGGTTCTACACATGGGCAGAGGAACACTCCTGGTAGAATCAGAGCACAGGTTCTACACATGGGCAGAGGAACACTCCTGGTAGAATCAGAGGAGCATTTCTGAGGGGGGAAACAGAACTGAAGTTTGGTGTCACAGAGACCTTGGTGGAGTTGCTCTCTGCTGCTCTAGTGCTTTGGATGAGGTGCTTCAGCTGACTTAACAGTGAGGTGGAGGAGCCTACGGTGCCCAGCAGGTCAAACTTCAATGTAAATAGTGCTGAAAGAGGGTTTTTCATATCCGAATGGAGACAGACCTGAATATAAGTTTTGTTAAGGACAAGATGAGAATTTTATCCCCAAAATGAACCTATAGTCCAGCCTCAACCTGTTGAAAACCAAGATCATACATTAAAGTTCACCCTGGTGTATCTCATGATATTACTGCTACCTTTTAAAATCAATGTCAAATGACTGTGTTCACTTTTGGTAAGAAGCATTACAGTAGCTTTACACAACACCTGAATAACTGTTTGGCTAATGGTTAACATGATTATGGTAAAGATTTTGATGAAAGATTCGTTTTGTTTATAATGTGCACTGATTAATTAAACACAACACCAATAACATGTATTAGGAAATTAAACAGGGATTTGCTTTAATGACTTTAAAGTGAGAAATAGCAGATGGGTTAAAGTGGGTATAGGGATGTGTGGGCTGGTCTCTCAGCTGTATATGTTGTTCTGCTGTGTGTCTGTATTTCAGTTATGGAGAAACAGAGAGCAGGTGTGTTGAGGTTTGAGAGTTGGGTATGATCCAGTCTCAGCAGAAAGCTCAGTGGTTCACACAAACAAGAGCAGTAATGACTGGATTCAAAACATGACAGAAGAAGAGTGACACAAGAACAGTGGCCCCAAAACATATATAGACCTTTAATAATTAAATTAATTAACAAAATATCAATCCATTTATTTCAGAAAAGCACAAACACACGTAGCATCTTCATTTACAGTGACAGTAATAATGACAGTACAAATATCACCCTTACATTCTGTAGTACAAAATACAGAGGCAATAACTACTAGGCCACACCATCCAAAAAGCTTACCTATATCTGACAAAAAAAACAAAAGCTTACCTATATCTGACAAAAAAAACAAAAGCTTACCTATATATGACGAGAAAAGAAAAGCTTACCTATATCTGACGAGAAAAGAAAAGCTTACCTATATCTGACAAAAAAAACAAAAGCTTACCTATATATGACAAGAAAACAAAAGCTTACCTATATCTGACGAGAAAAGAAAAGCTTACCTATATCTGACAAGAAAAGAAAAGCTTACCTATATCTGACGAGAAAACAAAAGCTTACCTATATCTGACGAGAAAAGAAAAGCTTACCTATATATGACGAGAAAACAAAAGCTTACCTATATCTGACGAGAAAAGAAAAGCTTACCTATATCTGACGAGAAAAGAAAAGCTTACCTATATCTGACGAGAAAAGAAAAGCTTACCTATATCTGACGAGAAAAGAAAAGCTTCCCTATATCTGACGAGAAAAGAAAAGCTTACCTATATCTGACGAGAAAAGAAAAGCTTACCTATATCTGACGAGAAAAGAAAAGCTTACCTATATCTGACGAGAAAAGAAAAGCTTACCTATATCTGAGGGGAAAAGCTTTTCTCGTCAACAACCTCATATCGGCTCATAAAAAAGTCGACCAAAATGTGAGGTAAAGGTTCCCAACAAATACCAACAGACATTTCTCTATCTTTAAGATTATGGTGCTCTGTGTGAATTATAACAGAGTCACACTGGCACAATCTAATAGACATGATTCTAATCATCTGGCCTTTTCTTTCAGATGAAAACGCAAACCTGGTGTCTACCTGTTAAAGCATCACGTTGGCTCTTCTATGTAGAAATATAGTTTATATTTATCATATCAGTTGCGTCATATTACTCAACATAACATTTATAACTTTCTGACTTCTGCTGTGTGTAAAGACTTTTAAAGTGTACACAAATAAGTACATACATTTAAGGCAGCTGCATGCATAGCTTATGAGATCCAGACATTGGAGTCACATAGCCACAGTTGATGTTGTAAAGTATAACTACAGTGAGATAAATCCATTTACTGCTTTGAAACGTTTGGATTGTTTATGTGGATCACATACTACAGGGATATGACAAATAACTAATTTTTATTCATGTTGTTTTCTCTCCTCAAATGTAACACTTATCCAGAGCAGGTCCTAAATGACAAAGCATGAATATTATTGTCTTCATAATGTTAATATATTCACGCAGCTTAAACATGAACTCGGTTACAATGGCAGTCTGCATCATCTCACCCGTGTAGCGGCAGCGCGCAGGCATTGTTTATGTTTATGTTCCCGAAATCAAAACATTTATTTTGTCATGAGCATTGGATTGTTGGTTTTTCTTCATTGCATTAAAATTTCTCCCAAAAACAGGGATCACCCGCTGGTTCGTACCCTTGCGCGATAACAGTAGAATTGCTACACTGCAACGCGAACCTCGATGGGAGGGTGTGGAGGGGCTGTCTTTGATCTTTAAATACCCTCTAACATTAAAACCACACACCACCGCTTTGATTTCCTTCGCCTCTGCCAAGTCGCGCCTGCGAAATTCAGACGTTCCCTAAGCGTGCCCCATCTTTACGTGCGAGCGAGCGCACCTTTCTCCGCTTCACCATCTGTCCCTTTCTTCCATTTCGCGCACAGGCGGCGGGCATTCGCCCTTTAGATGTGCAGCCGTAACCACTCCCTCCTCCTCCTCCTCCTCCCGCCGCAGTCCATTTCTTTTCCCATCCGTCCCTCTCTGACTCCGATCGGCACAATGCAGACGCTCCCTAGCGCCGACTGTTCCCCCCTCCCCCACCCGCACAGCTCCTGTTTCACTCAAAGATGGCGTCAGCTCTGGAGCCTCCGCTCTCCGCCTGCAATTTTCAGGCTTGTTGTTGTCTGTGTTTCGACCGCTTTCTGGCACATTCTCCTCGGCCACTCGACCCGGAATCCTGGTGAGTACCTCGTTGTCAGACGCGTTTATTAAAGGCTCTCGGTTCTGGACTCGTGGTTCTGTCTTTCAGTCAGGGAGCGGGAGAAGGGAATAGGGGGACGCGGAGATGAAGGAGGGGGGAGGGCGGGGGGTAGAGCGAGATCCGAGGCCTAACTGCTTCCCTCACGGGCCTCGTCTCCTCCGCCGCGCCGTCACCGCCACCGCAGGAGGTCCGGTCGCGTGGGGAGGCTGGGTCACAGGAAGTGGCGAAGGAAATGGTGTAGGAAGCGCGGAGGAATGATTTTTCTAACGCTTATCCGAGGCAGAGATTGTGGCCGTGTCTAACGTTGGCGCGAGGGAGGGAAGCGAGAAAATCGGGCCGTTTTAACGGCTGATGCGCGGTACCTACATTGTATCAGTTAGACGGCAGTGTTTTTAACGACACGTATATAAGAAATGTCACTTTCCCCGATTGTTATAATGTAAAATCTCAGGGAATCCAGGAAACATTGTCCTTCTCAGTGGCACGTTGTTTTTGTTTTGGATAGTTTAGCAGCAAATCGCATCCGCTAAGTGAGTTTACATGGTGTGGGAAAGAAACAGACAGCAAAATGACCCGCAATACACCATATTTATAAATCTCAACGTCACATAAGACGTGTTTATGATGTTGTTTACATTTTTACAACGTGTTGTGTGGGTTAAGCTGTGGTACGGTGTTTTGGACTGAGTTTGTTTTTACTTTTAGCCATGTGTTGACATTTAATTCTTTTGATTTGCTGCTACAGTTAAACACGTTATTAGCTGCTGACTTCAACATGTTTTCTGTGTATAAGTGAATGCCTGTCATATCTGTTAAACTGCTGAGAAATTGCATAACTTCAGTTTGTAGTAGTAACAGCGTTTTATGCAAACATTGTTATTTTGTACATGATTATGTAAGTAAAAGAACTGCTGATTTTGTTTTTCCTAGTCATATAACCTTATTAATAATAATGTTTCAGGAACTCGTGGTGTAAGTCATATTTTTAATATGATCCATGTGTGGCACTGTGAGTGTTTTTATGTTTAGAACTGTTTTTTTAACTTGCTAGTTGTAGTGAGTTTTTTCTTACCCTGTTTTGTTTTTGTCAGGTTGCAGGAGCTTTTAAAGAACACTCAGTAGGAAGATGTTTTCTGCAGTGAGGGATCTGTTGTGGACCACATTTCAGCAGTGCTAGGAAGAACAGAGACGAAGAGTAACAAGGAAGGGCTGGAGTATTAAACAAACTTAAACTGTATTTTCTCAGTTTTGTTTCCCTACTGGAAGAATATCTGTCTTTTTTTGGATTTTCCATCTAAACGGATAACGCTAAGAAACGCCAAGCATTCTATCTGATTGCCTGCTTTTGACACAGGCATACATCAGAGCACCCAAGGGTCCTGTCAGCTGGCCTAAAGGAAAACTTTCCTGTGTTTTTGTTTTCTCTTGGAGTTGTTGCAGTGTCTGCCTGTTGCCTACCTCCACTTTGGTTTGGTGTGGCCAGCCTTCAGGAGGAAGGGTCACTGGGTCAGGGAAATATGTTTTGGGTTGGGGGGGGGTTTAGGGAGCCTATGCTATGGTGATCGGCTCCCTCTCTGACAGTTCCTCCTCAGGCACAGAGAGACTTGCTGCACCTTCCCGGGACAAAGGATAGCCTCCTAGAAGAAGACGGAGGAGAAGGAGAGTAACCACGAAAGGCAGCGCCAGGGCTGAGGCCACTGGCTGCTTCCTAACACTTTGGAAGTGAGTCTTGGGCTGTGCCCCGACAGTATTCTAGCAGCCATGGTGAAGCTGGCTAACCCGCTGTACACCACCTGGATCTTGGAAGCCATCAAAAAGGTTAAGAAGCAAAAGCAGCGGCCGTCTGAAGAACGTATCTGCAATGCTGTGTCAATGTCCCATGGGCTCGACCGCAAGGCAGTCTTGGAGCACCTGGAACTCAGTGTTAAAGATGGATCTATACTCAAGGTGTCCAACAAGGGGCTCAACTCCTACAAGGACCCTGATAACCCTGGGCGTATAGCTTTCCCAAAGCCCCGAGCAGGAGTTGAATGCAGTTCTAGCACCTCCAGCTCCTCCAAGAAACCTGGCCTGGACTGGAACAAACTGATCAAGCGTTCTCTGGAGGGGCTTCACGAACTGGGTGGATCGTCTCTGAAGAGCATTGAACGCTTTCTGAAATGTCAGGCGGATGTTGCGGGCTACCTGTCAGGCAGTGGCTCTATGGGGCCGGGCCTTTTCCACCAGCAGCTCCGTCTGGCTCTGAAGAGGGCTGTTACTCACGGACGTGTGGTCAAGCAAGGGCCTCTCTTCCGCTTGGTGAGCAGGGGTTCCCATAGTGACGGGACGGGCTGTGTGTCTCTGGATTCTCTGCCTCCGGTGCGCCTGCTGCCCCATGAACAAGATCGGGTAAGATTATGAAAACCATTCCTCAAGTCTGATCCCATGACAAGAGTGATTTGAGTGTTTGAAGCTTTCCGTGTGTTTACTGTACCCAGCAAACTTCCAGTTTCTCTTTCTGTTGACTCTGTATTTACATGTTTCACTTCTGTTTTCAAAACGGACTTGTCTCTTGGCTTTGGCATATCTTCAGTAAACAGTTCTGTTGGACTGTATGAACAATTCAGCAGCAGAGAACAGGTTAGAAATCCACAGGAAGTAAATGTTTTTTAAATGTTATATTGGGATGTTATGTGTCAAAATACTACAGTTGTCAGTCTATTTCAAGCCAGAAAGTCCAGCAGAAACATGGCAGAGAAAAATGAAATGTTCAAGTAAAAGCTCACATGAGTTTTGCTTCCTGCTGAGGCTGCCAGCTGCAAGACGGGCTACTGTGGGGGTGCATGAGAGTGAATGAGAGGGTGTGTGTTTGTTTTTGTGTTTGTGTTTGGAAATGTAGGCCTAAACCAGAAAGATGGGAATGTGCAAATGTGACAGAGGTGAGATGGAGGGTTTTGTCAAAGTGTGGTGCTGGCAGAAGAGATACACGCATGCTCCATACCACTCTGCATGAGAGCAAGTGAGAGAGAAAAGACGAGGATAGAGATAGCTGAACAGCAGACATGCAGGCGACAAGAACAGCCAAATACACACCCACTTTCTGTAAGCTGATAAACAGAAGCTCTGCCTTGCGCTTCTCAGGGGCTAAACAGTCACACGTTCACACAAACTCACCCTCCTATCACATTGATATGGGTCACATATCCATGACGTGCAGTGTAGGGTTTTGGCTGTCAGAATGATGCCCTGCTAAACTTGAGCTCAGCTTGCTGCTGTCTGAGCCTGTGGTTTGTTTTTAGGTGACTGATGTTGACAGCTTCACTCATGACTGAGGTGCTGCATGTGTGTTGTGTCTGGTTTAGGAGTGAAGATCTTCACAAGTCGCTGCCACATTGTCGAAGTCACATGACCATTCAGACATATGCAGTTGAAGAAAAGCCTCTAGATTTGCTGTGCTGATGGCAGGTTTTTAAATGACCCCACTCTTACATAGCTCTTTTGTCTTACAAGATCTCTTCTGAACTGAGAATTTACAAGCCTGCATTAAAAAATGTCCCTATGACCAGTGAATTTTCACCTTTCTCACATGTTTGTGTCAGACAACATAATGTGAAGTTCCTGTGGGGATCTTTGTTACAGATTCCTTTGTCAGGTGTTTTTCAGTTTCTTTAAGAAACTTAAAAGATAAAAGACCTTTGAGCCGTGACAGCTGTTTGTGTTTGTAGAGTTCTTGAGTATATGTGCAGAAGTCAGTTTGCTGTTCTTACACTGATCTACACCCTGTATTCTACTGCAGGTCCTTCTAAAACCAGTGGTTTTCAAGTAACTTTCTATTCATTATTCACTTAAGTACGTTTGTTACTCTCTGTTGGCACTGTGCATAGAGGCTTGGAAAACTGAAAGTGATTGTTTCTTTTGTATTTATGAACACATTTAACTGTACTGAGATTTTAACCAAAAGCTTTAATAGCTCTTAATTTGTCAAACTAAAACACTTTAGGTCTGTTTGAGCTATAATGATCTCAAATGCATTAAAAAGTTAACTTTTAAATCTCTAAATTTAAATCTCTTTTTAGTCTCTACAAAAATGTTGAAGCTGTGTGAACTTATTTCTACTGTAAGTAGATGAATGCACTTGTTTGTCATAAACAATTGTTTACTTCACTGTGTGTGTCTCTCAGCTGTTTGAAGTGGTGTATTGCTGACTGTTTCCATGCCGACTGTAAGTGATCATTGATGGTTTTGCTTCAGCGTAGTGAGGAAAAGAGCAAAACAAATGTCTGAGCCCGTCTGTGACCAGTCACACTCCTCCATTAAAACACAATCACACTTACTTAAATCTCTTTCCTCTGATGGGGGTCATTGTCAGGGCAAGTGCGGGGAGTGGGAGGGGGGCAGAGTCAAACACAGGTCATGGATGTATAGACAGGAAATCGCACAGCTCTGAGGGTGTGTGTGTGTGTATCAGGGCTGGTCCTGATGAGAGGGTTTGTGTATGAGTCAGCAGTAAGAGGGCTGGCAGCCTTGTGTTGCCCTTTCACAGCTCAGAGCTGCAAATCTGAACTTCCTTAGGGGGTCATTCTGGGGACATGTGAAAATTAGCTGTGACGTTCAGAAATGATGTGATGGCCATGAGGAGCAGCTGTGTAGTAAAACTTTCCATAGTAAAAGATTACTTCTACACTCGTTGCTCATGTGTTGAGAAATTTTGTATTCTTTACATTATTTCTTTTTACTGTACTTAGTAAAAAGTGCAACATTTAAACAGAGATGTCTGTTGTCATGTGTTTTTTTCCCCCCTGGGTTATGGAGGGACATATCCAGAAGTCTGTGTAGCTTATTTAAACAAAATAATGTGTATAAAATAAAGAGTTTATGAGATGCTTTACATTCTGATTTAAACAGTGTTTTATTGTTTGAACTGTTATGAAATTCTTTGCAAAAAATTGAAAACGGGTTAAAGCTGAATGTAATCATACACCAGGTATTATACATGGTGATGCATTTGAAGGCTCTTTCAGAGAAAGCTTTTTACAGATCGAAAGATAAACTATTTGACCTAACTAGTTTACCAATTGGTTGCTGAGTGACAAGTTGATTAGTCAACCCATCTCTACTCTGAGAGGTGTGGTGTTGTTTTGCTCTTTTGAACCAGTGAGACTAAGCTTGTCTCACCCTGTCCTGCAGCATTGACTCTTCTGTTTGCCCTCTATTGTTTTGTTTTTCTCTCACGCCTGTTTGTTTGTGCGTGCGTGCGTGCATGCTCAGTTGTTTCTAAGCATCTGTATTCTGTAAGAAAAATTTTTCTCATCTACATGGCTGGAATATTTTTAGATGTCCTGTGGTGGGCTGCTACCTGGCAGCTGAGCTTTCACTTGGCCTTGTAAATGCCCTTGTTCATCTCTTCAGTCATTGTGCTGCTCGTTGCTGTTGTTAATGTGATTGTATGAGCTATGAAGGTGTGTCTGCAAACAGCCCAACTTGCTCCACTTGTTAAGACTTCACTTGTTAAACAAAAAACACGCTCAAAATAAGTTAAAATCATTGTATCAAAATTGTATCTTTCAGATAATTTTATTACTACAAGATTATGTCAATGTAATCTAGACATTCAAACTCAGAGTGTTAACAGATCATTTTTGGCTTACAGGTGTGTGTGTGTCTGTGTGTGTGTGTGTGTGTGTCTCTGTGTATGTGTGTGTGTCTCTGTGTATGTGTGTGTGTCTCTGTGTATGTGTGTGTGTCTGTGTGTGTGTGGCTGTGTGTCTGTGTGTGTGTGTCTGTGTGTGTGTAAACTTTAGAGTCAAAGAAAATGAATCCAATAAATCATGCTGTCTCTCCTCCCTGGCTGCTTCTGCTCGCTCTCTCTCACTAACACACATTCAAACTCTAGCAACACTTGTGCTTCATCTAGCTGGTTTTGAACTCAAGAATTCATGTATATGTCAGAATCAGAAAACTTTAATATTATGTAAGTTCCCCATTAAAAAGTATCTGATCCTGTCAGGTTGGCCTGGAATTGAAAAGCTCACATACACACACTGAATGTTCTTCTTTACCCATAAACCTGCCATTTATTTTGCACCGCATCTGAAATGCCATTAAAACAGTTAAAATGCATCTCTGTCTTCACAATGATGTCATGAGTGCCTCATCAGTGCTGTCATGTTGTAGTCTGACGCACATCTTTCATAGGTTTGTCTGTTCGTGTGTAAAATCTTCTCCACATATATGTCTCCATACTGTGTTTGTGTGTGTGTGTACTGCATTGTGGGTGGGTCTCTCTTGGACACACTCAAATATTAATGTCAGATGGTTTGAAATCAATCTCAGCACGTGTGTTTGAGGCCACACCCTGACAACAAAGCCACATCTGGTCCCACATCTTAACTCTTCTTGCTCCTCAGACTGCTGTTAATTACTGTTCAAAATGACAGACTGTACATCAGACAGTTAACTGTAGAATGGATCGAATAAGTGAATGCAGTGAAGAGGAAAGTTTTGTTGATCACATTGTTTAATGCAACAACATGTCTTTTCAAATACGTTTTGTTCATGGCATGTCTGTGATTTGTAAAGTGTCTCTGCACAACACAGTGGACCTGTGGATCACAGTTTCTATCAGTTTCAGGCTTGAGTAAATGTGTATTTCTGTGGAAAAGCCTGTTCTTAACATTTCTGATATACAGTGTTTATACAGCTTATCAAATAGATCTGCTGAGCCTTTAACCGAGGGTCTAATTTCTCTCTTTCTCCGTTTCCCTCTATCTCTCTCAGCCTATGGCAGAGCCCATACCCATTTGTAGCTTCTGCCTGGGGACCAAAGAACAGAACCGTGACAAGAAAGCAGAGGAGCTCATCTCTTGTGCAGACTGTGGGAACAGTGGTAAAAATAGCTTAATTCTCACTTTTACAAGTGTTAGGTCCTTAGATCATGGCCTGTCATCTCAGAAGTCTTTTTATTCACACCTTTTTAAAAAATAATTTAAATAATAAAAATTGTTCTTACAATTGTGACAGCACAGCAGAAAGACAAATACGTTTGTTTTCTCACTGTGGAAGAGGGTTTGGGCCTACTGTGCTTATCACGATGTGACTTTATTCCTGTTATTAATGTTGTCTCTTTGACCTCTCAGGACACCCATCCTGTCTGAAGTTCTCTACAGAGCTCACGGCGCGGGTCAAAGCTCTGTGGTGGCAGTGTATCGAGTGTAAGACCTGCAGCAGCTGCCAGGATCAGGGGAAAAATGCTGTAGGTCACTTTAGAGATTGTACTGTTGCTGTAGCCTCGCCACCTGGGCTGCATCCCAAATCATGTACTTACTGTACACACTTAATCTGTTTTGCTGATGATGGGAAATAGATTTTGACTGTGCTGTGAAACAGTGCACCAGATTAAGACTGCTGTGTTAAAATAGCATCTTAATACCACAAACTGTCTTATGTAATGTACACATTCATTTACATGTTAGTAGTAGCTTTTAGCTAAATTTCTACAAATTACCTTTAAGTTTCTATTTAGCTATATGCTTAAAAGAAGTGTTAGGGGTTATGGGCAAGATTAGATGCAAATCTTCTGGAATTTGTTATATGCTATTTTTAGGTGCTGTGGTTTGTGATGCATTATTTCTAACCTCGCATTCTATGTTGGACGGATGGAACGCAAATTAGGATCATGAGTTCCATGCCATCAGAATGTAAAAAAAAAAAGTATATTAGATTCCCTGTACATTGACATGTCTGCATGTTTGTATTTAACAGGAGAACATGTTGTTCTGTGACTCCTGTGATCGAGGTTTCCACATGGAGTGTTGTGACCCACCCCTCACACGAATGCCAAAAGGTGAGTTGTGTCCACACATTCACGAAACAAAGTGTAGATCAGCAGTCAAACAACAGGTACTGTTCACTAAACATTCACAACAGTCTGACGTAATCCCTTTCTCTAGCTGTATATTTTCTTCACACAAAATGGGTTTTCTCTAATCATTAGTTATTTTAATAGTGAAATGTTTCTTGCTCTGTAGGCATGTGGATCTGTCAGATCTGTCGGCCAAGAAAAAAGGAAAGGAAACTCTTGCATGAAAAAGCAGCACAGATTAAACGGCGATACAATGCCCCACTGGGGCGGCCGAAGGGCAGGTACTTCAAATCTTTTAACCCATTCACAGCCACAGTACATTATGGGGATTTACCTCGACCTCAGCACATTCTCTTGTCCTCAGACCAGGCCGTCCCTTTAAGAAGCTTCGAGGTGGTGGTCGTGGCAGAAGGAGGCGGGCTGCTGGAGGTCAGGACCAGCTCTCGCAAGGCTCTGCCTCGCCACACTCCTCCTCAGGCTCTTCGTGCGAGGGTTACCCTGGTGACGATCGTATGCTCTTCTCCCATGAAGATGATTCCCTGCAGGGTGGCCTGCGCTTCAACAAAAAAACGAAGGGTTTGATTGACGCCCTCAGCAAGTTCTTCACGCCATCCCCAGATGGACGGAAAGGGCGCACTGAGGGGGTGGATTATTCCCAGCAGTACCGCATTCGCAGGAAGAGCAACCGCAAGGACGAGCAGGACGACAGGACTGCAGGTGAGAGATGGGTCATGAACTTACTTATCAGTAAATGAACACAGGGAACAGTGTTGTTTCATGATTTTTATATGTACCAGTAATGCGCATAAACATTTCTCTGAAATGTTTAAGCAAGTATTATATGAAGAAATGTATTGAACACTAAGTGCTGATGCAGATAAACCAGTGACGCTTTACTACTGAAATTTGTGTGTTACAGACAACCAGGAGTGTGGAGACAGCTGGCGAGAAGATGAAGAGAAGCTGCCAGGACACGAGAACCTAACGGAGAAAGACATGGAGCTCTTCAGACACATACAGGAACTGGCACTACAGGTACAGAGAGAGGGAGAGAGATGCATGATTAAAGGTGGATTGTGGAAGAGAGTTAGTTGAATTAAAGCAAACGGATTTATGGATCCTGTGGTTTTAGCAGAGATGCAGAGTTGCCACAGGCCATCAGAATAAGAAAAACACTTACCAACACACTGGTGCTGAAAATGAGAGAGATCCAGCACATTTGTGTACAGAGCAGCCAGAAAAGACAGGAGAGACTGTAGTCTGAAAGTGTCAGGGCTTGATACACATGCCAGTTTCATAGCTTAGAATAGAGATTCTCCAAGGCTGTCCTGGTATTTACTGTCTGTGTTGTTGCATCAACGTTGCATTAAACTTAGTGACGAGTGTTTTGAAGTATTATGAAGTGTGTGTTTATGGTGTAGTTCGTTTTGGTTTTTTAAACAGTGTAATTCGACAATGTTGATGTGATTGCATTTACCGCAGTGTTGCAAGCAGGATGATATGATGTAGCGAAGTGCACCACCTGTGTGTGTGCGTGCGTGCGTGTGCGTGCGTGTGCGTGCGTGCGTGTGTGTGTGTGTGTGTGTGTTATAGCACTTACTGAAGGGCTCATCGTGTGATAAACTTTAAATTGTAATTGACTCATTTTGTCATTTCTTTCTTGAACTGTGGCTCTTATAGAAGGTTGGTGTGACAGGAGCACCAGACCCTCAGATGCGCTGTCCGGCAGTCATAGAGTTTGGGAAGTATGAGATTCAGACCTGGTACTCTTCTCCATACCCGCAGGAGTACAGCAGGTAACCTGCAACTTTGACCCTAATGAAACATCATGCATTGATGGATCAAAGAGAAATGATGTCTCGATACTTTCATTGCTGTTTGTATGTCAATGATTTATCTTGGCAGCAAAATACTTGATGAGTGTCACAGCCCTAAGAATAACAAACATGTGAATACAATGCCAGAAAGGTGTAGAAGAGCCAGCTCTGTGAAGTCTTCAGCTACAACAACTCTGCACATCATGTACCTGCTTTGAGTTTTTAGGCCTTGAAATGCTGATGTGTGATCAGTGTGTTTGTGTGACAGGCTTCCTAAGCTGTACCTCTGTGAGTTCTGTCTGCGTTACATGAAGAGTCGCAGCATTCTGTACCAGCACATGCGGAAGTGCAGCTGGTTTCATCCGCCTGCCAACGAGATCTACAGGAAGGACGACGTGTCTGTGTTCGAGGTGAGGAGACCACAAATCTCACGCGTGTACACACAGGCGAAACAAGCGACAACAACACAATGACTGTGTGAAGTACTCCAGCCTTTGTTTATGAATGAACATTTGAATTGTTGCTGTGCTCCATATCACACCAGAGCTAATAATAATCAACACCTCTTAGCATTTGTAGAGTGTTAGTGCTTTAGAGGCTCAGATTTAGAACGGTCTGGTTTTGACTCAGCAGGATACATGCCGCGGCTGCACTGCTGTATGCTAACACAGTTGGCATTTTGCCGGCAGGAGAAACAGGAGCAGCGCGGTTTTTCAGAGCCTTTGTTCCTGCGGAGCGCATTTGGTGCCCGTCTTCACTTTGTGACTTACATTTCCAGTAGCTGGCTTACTGTTTAGTTTGTGTTTTAGATGGTTTTGCATTTTCCTTAGGATCACATGTACTAATAAATGCATTCCTCAAACGCTTTGTTGTTAGTCACTTTGGTTAAAAGCATCTGGCAATTGATTTTAAGGAAATAAAGGTTTTGCAAAAAGCATTATGAAAGAGAAATACTTGTTTGTGCTGTAGTTAGTAGTTTTTGAATCCAGCATGTTAAGTTTATATTCATATTAAGTTTCCTAACCAGATAAAAAAAATTATCTTACCATGCAGAAAAAAAAAATGCTGTGATGTGACCAAATCACAGCCAATCAAAACAATATTTGATGTTTTATATACAGTTTCAGGGTTAAACTGAATGTTTTTTGAAGAGATGTATCCCTCTTGACTTTGACGTTGTCATAACGCTATCTAAGAAGTAGGAAGTGCAAGTCTGACATCATTTCTTTCCTCTGCTCCAGGTGGATGGAAATGTCAGCACAATATACTGTCAGAATCTGTGTCTGCTGGCCAAGCTCTTCCTGGATCATAAAACACTGTACTATGACGTGGAGCCCTTTCTCTTCTATGTGCTCACACAGAATGACAGTCAGGGCTGCCATCTCGTTGGATACTTTTCGAAGGTGAATGCTGTGTAGAACCCAGTTGTTGTATCAGTCGCATCTTTTTTTGAATTGTCTTGAGCAGAGTGGGATAGTAATAATGCTTTCTATGAGTTTGCGGTCTTTAAATATGATATAAAGGTCTATTTGGTAAGATTAAGGGTTGCAGATAAATATTTAAAGATGTTATTAAATACCATCAGCTTGAACTAAACTGAATTCAGACTTTTAATATTTTTAAAGTCACAGTTTTAGTCACTTCATTTTTGTGCCTTTTTTTGTAGGAGAAACATTGTCAACAGAAATACAATGTTTCCTGCATCATGATCCTTCCACAATACCAGCGCAAAGGCTACGGGCGATTTCTTATTGACTTCAGTAATATTCCTCTGTTCTTCTCTCTGCCTATTATTTTAAATATTAGTACATCTTCGTTGTTATCGTTGGACATCAGAGGATGTTATTAACTGTTTTGTTCCTCTTGACAGGTTACCTGCTGTCTAAGAGGGAAGGTCAGCCAGGCTCTCCAGAAAAGCCGCTGTCAGATCTTGGCCGACTGTCTTACATGGCGTACTGGCGCAGTGTGCTGCTGGAATGCCTGCATGAGATCAGAGACCGACAGCTCACCATCCGCAAACTGAGTAAAGTCACTGGCATCTGCCCTCAGGATATCACAGCCACGCTGCTTCATCTGAACATGCTGGAGCAGAGAGGAGACCGGTAAGACCAGTACAGTTTAGATTATTGTCACCATACCATAACATTTCTCCACAGATACAGAACACGCATTATATTCAGACTGTGAGTAACAAATCACAGATTCGTTTTCACCTGTCAAATCACTATTTATATGGCCTACACCTAGCTTGATATTTACATCTTTACATCCTTGTGACTGATTAACTACAAAATATTTAAGTGCTAATGAGGCACAACAGGAAGTGTATTTGTATTTTTAAATCAACCCATTTGCCCCAAACGACTTGCCATTAAGATTGTGCATGTGTTTAGCACTACATTATTTCAGTTAGCTGTAGAAATGTTCAAACAAGTTATTTTGGTTGACGGGGTTGCCCCAGAGGACCATCTTCAGCAAACCCTAACCTCCAAAACAAAAGATTCATGGTAGCTGAAAGTTCTACCATGCAGAAATCATGGAAATAAAAATCTATATTTATCCAATAAAGTCTAATGAAGGATATCTTCAGCCTAAAGAAATCACCAGCTGCCACCTTCTGACTGTGATATATCAGTGATATTTCTAATTGCACAATTGGCGTAGCTCAAAATACATGTGAAATAAACCCTTTCTTTTATAATGAATATATTAATGAACCTTTTTAACAATTGTGGATGTCTGGTTTTAATTTCTTATGTTGTCACAGGGTGGTTATTGTACGCAGAGAGAAACTGGTGGCCAATCATATGGCCCGTCTGAAAGCCAGACCTCGGCTACTTGAAGTTGATCCAGACTGTTTGCGATGGACCCCTGTTATTGTCACCAACACAGTGGTATCTGAGGGAGATGACGAGGAGGAGGAGGAAGAAGGGCAGGAAACTAACAAAGAGGTAAGAATCTTTCACTTCAGATTCATTACATGAAATAGACAATGTTATAAACGTGTAAAATGTTTAACTTCTGTTCTGCCACCTATCTCTTTCTAGGTCAAACCCGGCTACAAAAGTTCTCCTCTGTCTTGGCACATGCAAGAACGGGAAAAGGAGGAGGAGAAAAATAGCTTCCCTTCATTCCCAAAAAGCCAAAGCTCTCCACCAACCTCCTCTGATTGCAACAGTGTTGTCAATCCTGAATGTCCTTCTCTTTTTTTTCTGACTAATGGGGAGCGCAGAGGACCTGGGCGCCCTCCCAAAAATTGGCTTTGGGGCAAAGTAAAGGATGGACCACGTCCAGGGCCAGGGCGACCCCGCAAAGTGAGGCCACCAGTGGATGAAGATGAAGACGATCGAATTGTCAGTAATAAGGTGACATCGTTGTCACTCTTGGCCTCAGAAAATGAGCCTGACTCCACATCTGCCTGTCCCCTGGAAGCTGTAAGGCACTCTGTCATACCACCCCCTCGCAGCAGAGGACGGCCTCCACACAAGAAACGTGGCCCAAAACGAAGGCTCAGTGAGGGACCTGGAGACAGCCTATCATCGCTGCCACACACCACGAGACTGAGTGAACCTGTGCCGGTCCAACACATGTGCTTCAGCGAGAGCAGTGAAGATGAGGAAGATGATGATGATGATGATGAAGAATTAAGGAATCGTTCTCCACCTGTCCTCACCAAGCCTGCGCTAGGGCATAAATGCAAGGTATATACAGTATAGTAATCTAAAATCTTTCATTTATGTCTGAACTGGGTTTGGATTTTATTGCTATTAAAATTTGTTGGTACACAGTTTTTTTATTTTTGTAGATCTCGAAAAAGTAGAGTTTGTAGTTCTCCTGAGTATATTGTTTTCAGTGGTTTAGTTCTGTTTATGTAAGAGCGTCTTGGCTCTTCTGCTTCTGTAGTCTCAGAAATCCTTACGGAAGCGGCGTGCACGTCAGCGCAGTCATCCTCACAGCAGCGTTGTGACAGAGACCATCTCAGAGACCACTGAAGTTCTGGATGAGTCTTTTGTGGATTCAGATTCTGAAAGGCCCATGCCCAGACTAGAGGAGGAAACTCTTTTCACCATTCCTCTCCGATGTTACCCAGCAGCCTGCAAACACATGGTGTCGGCTCCTAAGAATATCAGAAGAGGCAGTCTGACTGAATCAGAGGAAGAGGGTGAGTAAAACTTTAATTAAATTCTTCTCAGCTGTCTAGAGGTGGTGACAAACTTAATGTGGATGATTCAGCCACTTAATAATAGTGTCTCTCTATTAATAATAATGTCTGCAGTTTGGACCTTGTGTTTTGGGGTGTTTTGTGTAATGTTAATTTTTTTGTTGATTTTTTTTTGTCCAGATCCTACTCCTGTGCTGAAACCAGTTGCTGAATTAAGAAGACCTGAACCTTCAGAGACTATACTAAGAACAGGAGCACATTCTGACATGTCCGAGGTCCCAGTAAAGAAGAAGAAAGGTTGGCCTAAGGGAAAAAGTCGCAAGCCACTGCATTGGAAGAAGCGCCCAGGCAGGAAGCCGGGTAGTGGATCCAGTCGGACAGCTGACTCGAATCTTACAGTTCCATCCTCAGAGGACACACCACCCGCAAAGATCAGAATGAAGCCCGGCAGAAAACCTCGCAGCTATTACCTGCAGCTGGCCCAAGAGGAAGCAGCGAGATTAGCTCAGCAGCAGTTCAATAATTCAGCACTGGAGGACAGGGCCGGCAAAATGACATCCAGAGACTTAACATCTGATCTCAACCCTGAGAAACAAAAGGACTCAGAGGAGGAGTTCCTTCAGTGTTTTAGACAACCATCAAAACCCAAAAGACGAGGCCGACCTCCAAAAAATGCCAACCTCCCTCCTTCTGTACCCAAACCTCCCCCTTTGTCTGAGCCAGAAGAGGAAGACGAGGAGGAAGACCAACACTGGGCAGTGGAGAAGACTGGTCGTCCACCTTCTCATACTATGTCACAGTCTTTCAGCACAAGGGTCCCTCCACCCAGAGCTAGCACAGACATGGCAGATGTAGAGGAGGATGAGGAGCGAGATGATGAAGATCACGAGAACAGCGAAAGAATGGCAGCCACACCAGGATCAGGAAACCGTCGTAGCGATGATCATGATGCCGACGACGAAGGAGATGGTCGCCTCGAAGAGAAAAGTGACAGCAGTAGCAGCAAGAGGAGAAAGGGCCAAGATGATGAAGATGATGAAGATGAGGATGAACCTTCATCACCCTCACATTCTCCCCCTGTGAAAGAAGAACCCCAGAGCAGTGAAAGTTTTTTAGACATGCAGGGGAACGTGGTGCGAGACTATGTTAACAAACAGGAAGAAGGGGAGGATGAGGATGCAGAGGAAGTGCAGGAGGTTAAGACCAGTTCTGTTGATGAACGTCGACGACGTGAGCAGGAGGAATCTGCAGCAGCTGCGGCAGCCGTGGAGAGCGTAACAGCCATTACCGCCCCTTCTGAGACACTAGACATGCAGCCTCTGAATGTGGAGGAAAAGGCTGTGCTGATGATAGGGACAGAGCACTCAAACCAGCACACTGATTTCAAAGATGATCTGAGTCAGCACCAGCACACACATCACCACAGCAGCGAGCTGGATCTGGAAACAGTGCAGGCCGTTCAGTCACTCACACAAGGTGAAGCCCAAGAAGAAGAGACTGAGTCTCACAGAGCCTACCAGGACTGCGAGGAAACGCTAGTTGCTTGCCGTACGCTTCAGAGCTACACTCATGCTGAAGGAGAAGAGGAGACTCTAACTCTGGTGGAAGAGTGTGGAGCTGCTCAGCAAAGTCCTGTGTCCAACCCAACAGTGCCCGCTTTACCCAATCAGTCTGTGTGCTCAGTCAACAGCCCTGGAATGGCTACCGGTTCAATGGAGACTGCAGCCGGCGTGCATGGGCCCACAGGTAGTGGAGGGGGAAAAGGTGGAGGGTACACCCAAATAACCCCAGAGCACCCCAGCTCTCTCTCAGCTCCCTCCCTGCAAAATATGGAAACCTCACCCATGATGGATGTGCCGTCAGTTTCTGATCACTCACAGCAGGTGGTGGACAGTGGCTTTAGCGACTTAGGCAGCATCGAAAGCACTACAGAAAATTACGACAATCCCAGCAGTTATGACTCAACCATGGGCAGTGCAGGAAATGGAAGTAACGGAGGCAGTATGGCTGTGACTGTGCCTGCTTCCTCTTCATCATCATCTTCATCATCATCCTCCTCTAATTCAGCCACTCCGTCATCAGCATCAGCTTCACAAAGCAACAGTTGCTCCTTTGTCTCAACTCCAGGAATGACCTCCTCTAACACAGGTGTCAACTCTCAGATCGCCATGGGAAGCTGTAGCCTTATCCAACAACAAGCAGGTCCCGGGTCAACCAACGGATCTGGATCCAGCAACAGTAACACAGTCCCACAACCACCTCCTCCGCCACCTCCTCCCTCTTCTGCCAACACTCCAAGTTGTAGCATAAAGTCTTCACAAGGCTGCGTCATCGAAAGACCACCAAGTGCCAGCCAGCAACAGCAAAAGAAAGTCTCTCAGCCAACTCAACAGCAACAGAACCCCCAACCACAGCCTCCACCCTCTGCTCCACCACCCCCTCCAGCACAGCAGCAGGTGCTCTCACAGTGCAGCATGGCTAATGGCTTCCCCTCCGCACCCATGATAATGGAGATACCTGAAAGTGCGAGTGGTGGCGGAGGAGGGCGAAGTTTGTACGACCGTATGGGCCAAGACTTCAGTGCTGGTGGCTACGGCCAGCCCTCAGCTACTTTTAGTTTAGCCAAACTCCAGCAACTGACTAATACCATTATGGACCCCCATGCAATGTCTTACTCGCATTCTGCAGCAGTCACCTCATACGCTACAAGCGTTTCCCTGTCCAACCCAGCCCTGGCACAGCTCACGTCCTCCCCACACCCACCCTTGGCACAGGCGCAGCCCGTTATGACCCCGCCTCCCAATTTGAGTTCTGGCTCCATGAATCTTGGCTCACCATTGATTCAGTGCAACATGCCCGGGCCTAACATTGGACTGCCTCCCCCACCCCATACGCAACGGCTGCAGGGCCAAATGGCCACCGTAAAAGGCCACATTTCAATTCGGTCTAAAGCTTCTCAGATTCCAGCGGGCTCGCCTCACCAGCAGCAGTTGTACAGCCGCAGCTCTGGCACAGTGACCATGCAAGGCTCCCCACGTGCTCTGGCAGTGCAGCGCGGCATGATGACCAATCTCATGCCCACACCTGCTGCCTATAACTCTATGAACATGAATCCGCTTAATGCTGCTATGTCAGCTGGTTACCGCATGCCGCAGCCCATGATGAACAGCGGCTACCATGGTAACTCGCCCTATATGAACCAGCCTGCCCAGTACCCCATGCAGATGCAAATGGGCATGATGGGGGGGCAGGCTTATCCCCAGCAGCCTATGCAGCCCAATCATCATGGTAATATGATGTACACGGGCCCCTCTCACCACAGCTACGCTGGCGTCCCCAAACAGTCGCCTTACATGAGCAGATGAGCACTAGAGAGTGAGCAGAAGAGAGCTGAGAGATGTTTCCACTAAACTCTGCATCTCTGTACTTTATTCATTTGTATCCACCCTCCAAAGTCAGGGAAAAAAGGCTGAGAAACAAGCGAGTTTGGTGGAGCAAGAGGACATAGAGACTGCGGCGATTTCTTTTCTGTTATAAATTTGTCGTCAAGCTCTGTTCCTTTGTTCATTTTCCAGTTGCCTGAGCTAATGGAGCTGGGAAGATGATTCGAGATGATCTGGGCTGATTGTGGGAGAAGGCAAGCATCATGCTCCCAAAGACTGGCCCATGTGCTGTGGTTGTACCAACAGATGTTGCTCCTTCGAAGTGTCTACCACTCCATCTATGATGAAGCAGCTACAGGGGAAGTGGACCTGATTCTTCAAACTAAGAAACAAATACGTTTAAGTTGTTAATGAATATACGATTTGAATCATGCACACAATCGTTCAATTGACATAGGAAGCCTTACCTAACTAACATGGGACAAATAATTGTAGATGGACTTTATTATTTTTTCTTTTTTATTATTATTGTTTATTTTTTAAATGTTTTGTTTTTTCAATGACTGTTGAAATGCGTGTGTGTGTCAGTCTGATCTTCTCATGCTTTGTGTGTGTGTGTGGCTGTTCTGGACAAAGTGACCCACACTCGCTCATACACTCACTCAAACACATCCACCTACGCAGAGCTCTATAGCCTCTTGAGAACTTACGGGGAGTTGGGGTTCTAGTAGAGATATCTGTAAATCTGTGTCTTCCTAGTATGGAACAGTGTATATTTAAACTTTACAGCAGACAGAACCCAAAGTTAATAGAAGGTTTTGTTTGGAGTTACGTGGTTTTGTTATGTCTACTACTAACGACCAAGCATCATTTTTGTACTGTAGAACCAAGCAGAATTTCTTGGAAATGAGTTGATGTAAATATTCTAGTACTACAGGTTCACAGCACAGGCCTGTAAAGTTATGTGCATTCACAGACACTCCACAGATGTCAGAGGAGAGCGCAGGAGGAAATGCACTACACTAACAGCAGCTTTGACTGTTAGCATTGTAGCTGCGCCCATCCAGTCAGGTTAATGATGCCTGCTAAAACAGGCTGTACTGTGGCACCAGTAAGTTGTGCTCATCGTACTCCAGCTGATCATGCAGTAGTGATTCTGGTTGTTAACAAGTACATTCGTGTCTGCAAGGCACACCAAGACACTCGCTCATACCTGGGATAGGTTAAAGGGCATGATCTGCTGAAATGGTTACTGTTTTCGACAGTGGGCAGAACATTTCTTAAAGTTCCAGTATTCATTGTCAATATAAGGAATTTTTCTCCAAAACCTGACGTTTCATACATTATTTGTGCGCTTTTGTTTTTCTGAATTTTATCAGACAGGGCAGCTTTCTTTTATGACACAAGCTGACTCTTTTTGACTTTAGAAGACGTATTGTAGAGAAAATGTTTTTTCTAAAATATAAAAAAAGAAAATTCTGAAATACCTGTCATTTTTTTCACTTCTGTTTCAGGAAAAAACAATGCATATTTTTTAGCTGGACTCTTGGGGTAAAATTATTAAGAAATTCAAAACTAAAAAAAACTTAAAACTCACTTTTAGTGAATTTAAGATGCCTTTAACCTTTCCATTCCATTTCATCTAGAGTTTTCTATCCTTGTGTAGTATATTAATGCTATTTTAAAACAAAAGGAAAAACAGATATCTAAAGGTCACTTAGCGATATTTTCTTTTGTTTTTCTTGGTTATTGTGTGTGTATAGGACAACTTCCTTACATCTATGAGGCATGTAAAAATGAGCTCAGTATATTTCTGTCTGTTTATATTGCTTACCTTTTCGTATCCTTTGTAATTGTACATGGTGAGTTGTAAGCTAAGGGAGAGTCTGGTAGCTGGAGAAAGAGAGAGCCAAGCTGGGGCGCTCGGTGATGGTCAGAAGCGTCCACCTTCCACTCCTCTCTGTTTTGTCCCTGTATGTATTTCCATTTATTTGTTTGTTTCTTTTTTCTTAGCAAGTTATTTCAAAGAACTCTGTACATTTTAACATGAAACAAAATAAATTATGTTGAGCCATTTGACTTGTTACTGTATTTTATCTCAAAAAACTTTAAAGTAATTTAGGTTACTGTTTTTTATTATAATAGGCACTATTAGTTGCATGTCAGTTGCATAACAGGTTGTTATTAGAAAATTAACAGTCGTCTTCATTTAGCATGCAAAGGGCCTTTTTAAAATTGTTAAATGTTTAACTGATGTGTTTCATGCTGTTCAGTCACAAAAGTAAAAACTGTAAATTACTGTCCACAAGTAGTATTTAAAGCTGCAATCCATACATTTTTTGGCTTCAGATGAACAAAATCAGATCTGACATAAAACATAACAGATCTGTGTTTAAACTGTGTCCTTACCTTTACCCGTCTGTCTGTGGTAAATTTATAATATAATAATGATTTACTGGTTGAGCTCTCGGGTCTGATTACACGGGTAATGCCAGTTTGGCTTAATTTGACTTCAACAGACGTAAAGAAAAGTTCATAAAGTAACCTACAATTTAATGTTTTAGGCTGAGATGGCGATAGTTACGGACTGGAACTTTAACTTGGGTTAAATAATATCGAAAACAATATTTGTTTGCAAACATGCAAAAAAAGCCTTTTGTTTTGACATGGTTTATTTAGACCCACCCAGTGCCAAACAAACACCTGCCTGAGATTTCATGATCGTTTAAGATTCTGTCTGATGTAGTTTTACACTTTTTGACTGATTACTATAATGGTTTATTTCAAAACTACAGTATAGTCATTGGAGTCTTTCATCAAGTCAACAGCACTTTTACTAACAAGTGTAATAAATGTAAATTATTTCACCAGAGTTTAGATTATTGCTGTACATCAAAAGCAATATGTGTTTGGGAATTAAAAAACCTTCGTTCGGAACATGCTTTATTTAGCTTTATAGCCCATTTTCAGAATGGAGCCAATTGCGAACCGATAAACAGCCCAATGATGACGTTTCCTGGCCAATGTCCAATGAGCTTTAAGTATAATTCTCCATTTTGCCCTTGTATGCCAATCATTTCTAGAGGAGGCTGGTGCCCTTGCTATGTGCGTCTTACTATTGGACAATGCGTCCGTCAATCATGAATTTTCCCATCTCAAAATAACGGAGAAGAACGCGACGTTTCAGTGGCTGCTTTATTAAACGTCTAGAAAACGTCTTGCCGATGACGTGAAAGCCGCTAATCGTGAGTATAAAAAATTCTCTTTATACTTGAAGCTTAGATGTTAATACTCGCTTAAATTAAACGGCATGTCGGCATGTTGTTGAAAATATAAATGAAGATACAGGGGTGCGGATGTGACCCTCATACCCACCACACCAGCTGTATTGAAAACGGTTCTGCTGCAGGGAACGACACAGAATTGAAAAATATTCAATGAGATAAAAGGCTCCTCATTGTGCTGTTTGCAGGTGCCTGGACGCCAGTGAGACCGCGGTGCTTTCGCTCTAAATGGATCGTGTATGATATGGACATATAACTTGTAGGAAACCTGTATTGTTAAATACATTCTTGTCAAATTTTCATAATTTCAGTTTATTCTAAAAATGTAATTGTTGTATTCCAGCTGCTTCATCTGTCCGTAAGCCTTTGCGGTGATCCACACTCTGGTGCTGGGTAACGCATCGGGGACATCTTGGAGAAACTCTGGAAGAGTGAGGTCGCATCACTAGCTCATCACCGCAGAGCGAGGTGCATTAGACAAGTTTACGCTGTTTTGTGAAACTAACTGAACTGATACAGTTATTACAATTCCTTCTTTCTTATGTTTTTTGTAGAACAGTAGAATGTGGCTGACATGTATTAATAACGCCTATTGATAACATAATGAAATGCAAAGCAGGCTATTCGTAACGTGTGTCCTGTTTCAGCCCATTACCTTTCAAAACACTTAAGCAGTTATTCAGCAGTCATTATTGTACCGTATTTTAGTTACGTTATTGTACTGTTTTATTGCATGTTAGTCTGCTTTGTAATATGTCTTGTATTTATTTATTTTATTTATCTTGTTTTACAGAATGTTGTGTCAATGGTGTTACAGGAATCAAATCAAATTGAGAGCGTTTTGTTTAGATTTCGGTTCTATTTTGGGGTGTGTACAGAGGCAGCTATTAAACACTGTTTTGTGGGTAAAACAAAACATTAAACTCATTGTTGAGAGTGTCTTTATAAAATCTTTTAATTGTTTATAATTAACCCATGTTCTCTTTTCCTGTTTTATGTTTGTCTTTCATTGCAAGACTGTCTCTTTTTTTATGAGATTCACTGTTCTGTTCTGTGCTCTGCAGTGTATTGCTATCTGCTCTTCTGCAAACAGACACATTTTTTCAGTGCAAAACAATAATCTTACACTCTGAGTGATCATGTGCCACGTAATGATTTCACATTAAGACTTTTATTTATTTGTTCTCGTTCTTTCACAGATTCATTTCCGGATCTGCTGCAGCAGGTAACATCTGAACCGTTTGTGTTTCTGTATTCATAAAAACAGTGTTTCTGAAGTTATTTATTGTAAAATTGACTGTAACTGATCTGTTTAAATAATCTAAGCACAGCAATCTGACACTGTAAATGATGCAGCAGCCATTGTCTTACCCACAATGCAATGCGGACAAAACAAGCTCTTGAGATGGTCACAACACGTCACTCAAAGTTCAGAACTATTTTAAGGATAATTAAAGTGTTTTATAAATAGTTTATTTACAGTTACAGAAAGATAGCTTCTGTTTTTGTTTTCTATTTGTGCTGTTTTCCAAACAAATGTAACCGTTAACAGTGCAATGGACTAATGAATAAATAAATAGCTTTAAGTTTGGCATCTTGAATCTCTTAATCAGAACAGTTGTCGCTATAGGAAATGTCAAATTGTGATTAATACATGTATATTGTTGAAATCTTGAGATAAACATCAGTATATGGTCGTGATGGGTGGGCAACATAATGTAACATACGCGAGGGTTTTTAGGACAGTATGACAACTAGCTATTGTTTGGACTCGTCCTGTTGTAACACCGTCTAGTCGCTCCGCGATGACGTCACGGGGGCTTAACCCTCTCGGTCCGAGGCACTTTCGGAGCTCCACTCCACAACTTCACTTCAGCCTTTCAGCAACGCTCACGCTTCTTTATCCTTCATCGTCCTTTTAACTCTAAAACTTCCACAGAGTACCATAGACGAGAAGTAGAGGACAGTTTTGGGCTCTGTCCCCTAATGAATTTATCAGTTTTCGCATGGAATTCGCCATGTCAATTTCTTAATGATTGTTAAACCCAAGCAGCAAATGACGTTTTCGCGTTTCTCCTTTTTGCAGTTAGTTTTCAGATCAACACTGTGACGTTTTAGTCATTTCTTGAAGATCAGACACGCACTTTAGCCACTTTTTACATATATATATTTTTAATGATTCAAAATTGTCAGCTAAATAGGATTGTAAAAGACCGAGAACGTTTCCATTGCTTGGTGAGTATAACTTCTCAAACTTTCTTCTCAAACTTATTTCTTTTATATGTATTTTCTGTTTGTGACGTTTATAATGCCGTGCAGTATCATTAACACACGGGTGAAGATGTGAATTCCCTCCGTGCACGGCTTTGAATTTCTACCGCTGTGATTAGAGCAATACATATTCATTACTTTATTTCTAATGAACGCGGCGATAAACAAGACTTATCACCAGAAAACATTAACCTGCGTCATTACAGTGTAGTGAATAGGTTAGAAATGTAATCTTTTGTTTCTCACGACTGTTAAATGTGTAAAGTTTGTAATAAACTCCAATGCTCATTGACTCGTAACGCGCCCCGGGGTGGTGTTGTCTTTACGCACGGGGGTCTTGCTGATGTGTCGCTTCTCTCACCTCTCAAAGTAAAACTGTCACTTGTTTGTCAACATAAATCGGAAAAGCTAATACGAGCATGTTTCTGTCTCGGTTTAGGTAATCACGGCAGTTGTTACGTCTCTGATCTCCGCTGGTTAAAGCGCCCGGTGAATAAGGAGCCACGTGCTTCAGTCTCAGAGCGCGTGCGTCGCTCACTGTAGTTGACAGGTTTGGTTTTGGGGCAGCGGGCTGATTAACTAGTTATTTGAAAACAAAGCAAAACAGTTTATAGCCTGAAAGTTGCTCTATTTGTCCCCTCGGCGCTTAGTAAAATTCTTTGGGGGGGGGGTGTTAAAGGGGTTAATTTATTTGGTAACATTTTACAATGACGTAAATTAGTAGTTAATGCATTACCTAACATAAAGTACCTTAAACAACATTTTACGGCATTTATTAATTCGTTCTTAATTGTTAGCTAATGCAAATACAGTCGTACACTTTTGTTTATGTTAGTTTATCGTGCTTTACAATGTATTTGTAAATGTTGAAAATAACATTAAAATTAATAAACACTGTACGTAGTATCATTATTAGTTAATGTAGTTAATTAATGTTAACAAATCAAACCTTAGGCCTATTGTAAAAAAATGAAGTGACAGTCGTCTTGATTAACAAATTAAAATGAACAGTTGAATACTGTTCAGTTCCTATAGTGTGCCCTTGTCAATTATTGTATTAAATCAAACCAATCAGCTACTTAGTGTAACAACCAAAAAATAAAACGAATACGTCCTTTCATTCTGCAAACTTTGTAGGTCCTATAGGCTGGAAATGATATGTTGTATATAAAACTCATACTCGTCCTAACGGAGAGAGAG
>JAZGTJ010004797.1:0-29571 GCA_036877575.1 Botia almorhae
AACGGAAGCCTGTCAGTGTCAAGGGCCATCGGTACGAGACTCGTAAAATTAGTGACAAAATTCTTAGTGGGAAATTCTTGGCTTAAATAAAACTAATAGTTGTGTACAATTTTTTTTTACATAATTCTTTAATTTTGTAAAATCCAATTAAATTATATTACAATATTAAAATATTATATTTAAAAATTAAAAATATTTCTTAATTAAGGTGCAACCCTACTTTAAATTACAAAGCACTTCAGTTATGAGATTGATTATTGCCAAACCTTAAACAGCTGTACTGTTTCAAATCAACAGGTGAACATACCACAGATATATTTGCATTATGTAGCATGTTATTTGGTCGTTGCACAGCACCCTAAATGAATTATTAAGATACTGTAGTGTCATTTACGGTATGTACATTAGCTAGTGTAAGATTACAGCTTTAAGGTTAATGAGCATTGCGGTAATGACAGAGACCGGTCTCCAGCACAATCCTCAGGCTGTGGATCCTTCCCACCGCTTTGTGCACAGGAAGTATTTCGCTCCTTAAATGCTGACAGCTAATCTGTCAGATGATCGCATCAGTCCAGCGTTTAATTCCCTGAAAGCTTTTGATTTATAAATAGGACAAGCGAGGCTAATTCTGCCATACCTGCTCTTTACAATCAGTGTCAAGAACATGTCAGGGTCTTGTTTTGTTCTTATTAAGATAATGAAACCTATTTGTACCATTAAATGTTTTGCGCTGTGACATTGTTTTCATGGCAATTATTTCCCCCAAATCTCATTACTGTAATGCGAAAAAATAATGGTATCATATATATATATATATATATATATATATATCATAATGGTGCTTTACTCCAATGATTACTTGTACTAGCATAATAAGAATCACCATTGTGAATATTAAGAGTCATTAAAAGACAAAACTAAAGTAAAATGTTAAGAATGAAAAAAAAATGAGAATACTTAACCATGAAAATAAATCAGAAGGCTTAAATTTTTTACATTTAATTAATGTAAAATGTGGACTGGACTTTTCCTAATTTCTGTATTCAACCAATCCATTTTTGTTGTACTGACGCTGATCTTTTGGTGTGCGTGAACAGGTGACTCAGAACACAAGCCGTATATTTGTGGTGATGCCGACCAAACGGCCTTCGACCTTGATGGAAGTGAGGAGTACCTGATCCTGGCCTGCGACGGCTTCTATGATACCGTGAATCCAGAGGAAGCGATGCGGGTGGTGAGCGACCACCTGCAGGAAAACAACGGAGACACTGCTATGGTGGCCCACAAACTAGTGGCCTCAGCCCGAGACGCGGGGTCCAGCGATAACATCACGGTAATCGTGGTGTTCCTCAGGGACCCCCGTTTGCCTCCACCCTCAGATGAACCAGAGGAGGAACCAAAAGAGGAACCTATAGAAGATGCAGGAGAGGAGGAGGAAGTGGAGGCCTTGCAGAGCGAGATGGTGTGTCAAGACGGAGGGACGGAGAATGGAGGAAAGATTCGGGGCGGCTGGCCACTCCAGCAGTGCTCCGCACCGGCTGACCTGGCCTACGAAGATCGCATGGATTCATTTACAGACAGAACGACTCTGAGCATCACAGGCCCAGATCTGCATGCAGAGACTGGCTGCTTCAGGCTCCCAGCTTCGTTAAGCCTACCCCCAATGAGAACCTTCACGCCAGACCTCGGACCCTCCTACGGCGAAGCCAGAGCGGCCTGGCACCCTTACCAAGAGGGCCTTTCTGGGTATGGGCAAAAGTCCCAGCCTAAACCCAGAGTTCCCTCCTACTCACAGCCCACCTCAGATGGACAATTGCTGGAGGTGGCTGCTCTCTTCCCCTATGAGGGACGGAGGAAGAGGCGGCTGGAGGTTATGCTGCCAAGGAGGGAATCCCAGCGGCTGATCCGAAGGGCCAGGGAGTGCCACGGTCCACTGAGCTGCTTCCCTAGCGTTCCCTATCCTCTTCGCTCTCCCGAGAGGAAGCCTGGGATAGCCTTTCCCCATGTAACCCACAGCAAAAGGGTCTAAACGACAACTTCCCTGCCCCATCATACTGCCCTTCCATCCCTAAGGCTAAAACACACTCATGTCACACAACACAGACTGAGAAGACAGTGAGCGTGCACGTCTTGTTACAAAACCTAGTGAGCTGACTTTGTAGGCAGCCCTTTAAGGCACATAACTGTGTGTGCTTTGGGCGTTCCAAATCAACTACTTATGAGAGTTAATTTCAATTAGAATGCTGCCAAGGTAGCTGCCCATGTAGGCAGTAGGGAGCTCAGTAGGATTTGGAACAGAGCCACATACACAGATACTACGCTGCTGTAACACTTCCTCTCATCTTAAATGAGCCAGCCTATCAGAACCCATTTTCTTTACCGCTCAGCCAGCTTCCTTTTCATCCTCATCACACGTCTCTGCTCCAGGTGTATGTGTTGGTGTGTGTACAGAAGAGACAAACGGGTGTTAACATCATCCTCATACTGTCCTCTGTTTACACACTCACACAGGGTTCAGATGTCACACACACACTGTACTATTGTTTCTGCAGGTTGTATGAATGATTGAATGGCAGGTTATATCTTGCAGAGTTGTGAGACATGATACAGTTTTTAGTTCCTAAAGCCATTTATAATGATCAGATGTTTTGGGGCGAATTCACTAATCGTGCCACTTGTTGTGCCTTGTTCAGTTTAACACCCAGCTAACAGGCAACGTTCTCAGAACATTGGCTAATATTCGCTAAGAGTTCTTTTAAAGTTATCAGAAATGTTCTTGCAGTAACGTTAAAACATTAATCACAATACTATCAGATATATCAAAAACGTTATTCTTAAGTTGTTAATAGAACATTTAAAAAATATTACAGCATTTAAAAACATAAAAAATAATGTTTGAAAAATGTTCTTATAACCAAACAGTAACGTTATTACAATGTCTAAAAACTGGACGGTTTAAATATTCCTGCAACTTTTAAAATAATGTTTTCATAATTTTAATGACTTTAGTTGTTTTAATTTTAGCTGGTCAGACGCTAAATGCTAAAAGTTGCGCTCTTATTGCCCACAGAATGCAGGCGGTGAATGGAGTTTTATTTAAATGAGATGTCTGAGGGTTTTCTGTTGATTATAGCTGAACCAGGTGAATAATAAATAGCACTATCAAATGGCACAGTTTAGTAAATTTCCCCCACTTACCTTCATTCCTCTGTTTGAGTGGCAACCATCATATTAGTTTGTAAGTTTATGTTCTGACAATGTGTCCTGTATGTACCGTACTGTTTATTTCCACCTGTTTTACCCTCTGGATTTTATATCATTTTTTTGTCACTTTTCTTTTTTGTATATTTAACAGCTATGACTAGTTTGGTGGCAGACACACCAAAAAACGTTTGCACGTGTCACTTCAGTCACTTGTTGATGATGCTGACTAGACATCAATAACATGCAGTACCACTCGCAGCCAACCGGTGGTTGCATTTCAAATTAACGGTTTTGTGGCGTTACAGAAGAGAACGATTTTAATAAAGAAAAATAATTGCGTTTGTAGGTGAGCTACCAAACATAGATCAAATTTAGATGCAGTGCATATATAGAATATATTTTTATATTCAAAACCAAAGAATGAAGAATTTGCCAGGAGAGAATTTGATAGAAGAATTTGGTACTTCCACAATCACCTACAAAGATGTGCGATTTAGGTGCTTGTGGTCAAATGTAGGGGAGGATTAGTCAAAGATATTTAGTTCATGTTCCAATGTTAATTACACCTGCGTTACTGTACATTTTTTATTATTTGTTGATACAGAGGGACAGATCTCTTACATGTGCCATCCCTGTGTGCCATTGTACTGGACAGTTTATTTACCATTTCTTTTTATTGGGGGGGAGGGGTTGAATAAGGGGTGGGGCGGGGCTTAAGCATCACTGTGTTGTCATTCGAGCACTTGTCATCTGCTTCCCGCCAAGTAACTCATTGACACCTGAGCAGTTTCAAACTGCGGAAGAAAGGGAAGCTGGATGGAATGTACATTAAAATGTATATTCAGAAGCCTCTTTAGACCTTCATTCAAAGTTAGACGCGGAAGAAATCCACACCCGTCCCACTTTAAAGACTGTCTCAAATATACGCAGATTCCTTGTTTTTAATGCGATTCCTTGTTTGGTTTTACACCCTTGTGTAAATAAGGATTGTGAGCATGTTGAAAACATCACCAGCTGTATCATGCCTCATTATTCCAAGATTTCCTGAGATGGAACGTCGAGATGGAATCGACGATGAAGATTATTAACTGACTGAGTGCAGCTCTCAGGACATGAACCTTAAACAGAAGCTGTGCTACATCTACACAAAGCATTCGACCTAAATATAGCTGATACCTTCTGATATAACCCTCTCTCTCTCACCTTCATCATCATGAACGATCTCTCATTTTGAGCGTTAACTCCCTACACCTCTTCAGCACCTCATATGGGGCACAGATTATATATTGGAAGTGTAGTAACTTACATATAGTGTATTTGTATGTATGTACGTAAGTGCGTATGTGTTTGGTTTTGAGTGTGCGCGTGGGTGCTCGTAACATTTGGGACGTGTGTGTGAAGTCTGTCTCCTAAATGTGCTATTTTAATCACCACTGATAACTCAGATGGATACAGAAGTCTGTAACTCTTTTCAGTAACCCTTGGCCCCGCCCCCTTTCTCTGCACACTTAAGAGCGTACTTGAAAAACGCTTGCACGTTATGGGAAACAAACAAGACTAACAGATGCAGCACTGGAGTCAAGGACCAAAAAGTTACAGACGGTTCATTTCAGTGGCTGAATGCGCACCGAACTTAGAAGAACATTTCTCTCTGTCTTCTGTATTCTTGAGCCTTGGCCCTCAGTGGATTGACTGTTAGATGCAGTGTTTCCCCTGTTAGCCATAGACATAAGTTCAGCGTCAAGGGTTCGAGTGACCTTAAATGACGGTTAAACCCTTCTTCTTTTGCTCTCACTGCTTTTTGTCCACGTACTGTCCAGTACTGCTCTTTTTCTGCTAGCAATAATGAACCTACGCAAGCCATGAGTGAAGAGAGCTCCTTCTGCAGGCTCGTCTACTCTACAAGCAGAGCTGAGGAAGGGTTAAAGAAAACTAGAGGGGAAAAGTATCTTTAAAAAAGAAAACTATGTTACTGATGATCATCACTGTATTCTATTAAACCTGTGTTGATGAGAAACCACTGTTGTATCTCTTTTCTCTGGTCAATAATACTGCAATAATACTGTTGTTATATAACTGAGCATTTAAAAAAAAACATTTATCAACCTAAAAATTATTTTGACTTGTATAGACTTTTTTCTTAAAAAAAGAGGTCTTAAATGTCTGACATATCTACACGCAGTAACTAGAAGTCACATGGTTTTTGGTGCCCTGTACCACACTGTTCTGGATGCGCTAAGAATGGCGAGATTTGGTTGGATGCCAGTTCTACTCTGATTGGCTGGCTTTTATGCAGGTTTGGCGAGTCATCCATACCTCCACAAGGTTGTTATGGGCCTTACAGAAGATCAGTGTGTGTACAGTGAGTTCCTGGTGACCCCCAAAGGTTTTCAGTTTTTTTATTGCGTGTGTTTGTACTTGGCGAAGTGATCAAATTAAAATCAGACTACAGGGAAATTAAGGATTATAAAAAGATTATAAACTACCAGATTTATTCCTTGACATTATTTTTAAACAACACTCCTTTTATGTATTCTAAAAAAGTATTTCAAATAAAAGTATAAATGCAGACACAATTACAAGCATAACATCATGTTGTTGTATTTTTGTATATAATATTTTAATAGAAAGGTGTTTGTCAGCAGTATAGGTGAGATTGTTACATCATCGCGTCTCCTACTGTGTTGTGGTAAATATCAAACTTGAATGCTTTCTAAGGATATTCCTTAATGGATATATTTTTAAGGCTGTTCCAAAGTGAAAGCCTTTCCAATCCTATTTCAGAAGAGCTTTTCAAATTCATGCAGTTTATATAAGCGGTACGCAAAAAAAGCACTTATCTAATGACACACATTGTGTTTGTTTTGATTTGTGTCTCATGTTATTTGTTGCGCAATAATAGCTTACATGTGCTTACAAAATAAGGTTTACAAGTTTAAGATTATATTTCAAGTTTATCAGGAAACTTCTGGACTAATAATAAAGTGATATTGCCAGGATACCAACCTGGGCAACTAACATCAACATATGAAATTGTGCCATTTGAAATGTACAAAATAACTGAAGGATATCTACTCACAAATCTGACAGGATGATTATGATGTAGAGCAAAAATGATGTGCCAAAGAATATATCAGGTTTTATAACAACAAAATGTTTTATAACATTTTTATATTATTTTGTTTTGGTACAGTACATTTTTGGCCAATTACATGCTTGCCAAAGAAGGTCTACATTGACCTGGGTTCGAGTCTGGCCTGAGTCATTTCTCATCATGGTCCCCACCAGCTGAACACCAGTTCAGCCCAGTAATCACCCCACATCCACACTGATATAATGGAATTTGAGGTATGAGGTATTTTTGTTTTGCTTTGTAGACTTTTAAAGTAAAAGCTGGATTTTTCTTTTGAGTGCTCCAAGCTGATGACAAAAAACGGTGATGAATTGCACCGACAAAAGGATTTAGTGCTCTGCTGTTCTCTGTTTGAGAAGTAAATTCAAGGGCTGTACTTGGAAACCAGTATTTTGTACAAAAAAACAGATCCCTCAAAACTACCAGGAAAACAACCACACTACAAAACACAATCAGGGGCAAAATGACTAGCAATGTAGACCTTTTTAAAGGCCTAATCAAGATATGCTATCATTATAAAGACATAATGAATCTAGTCTCTATAGCAGGATAGAGGACTCAAGCGTACACAGAAGGCTTTGATCGCTGGCAGTCAGGTGCTGGGGGAGGAACTGGACTCAGGGAGCGGATGTGTAGAAGCCAACACTCACTCATCCACATAAACACTGCTGGGCTTATTCTCATAGCACTAACCTGGCACTGCACGTCACACAGACTAGACCAAACAGCAGGTGCAGACAGGCGTGCAGACAGGCGTGCAGACGAGCACACACACGCGCACACACACACCTTACCAAGCTTGTCAAGAACATGCCCAAGTCACATTTCAACCCACAACCAAAAGAAATATTGTATACACAGAATGCAGGCCACATTGTAATGCGAAGGATTCATACATTGTGACATGCTTGACTACCTTTACTCTGATTTTTTTTATATACTACAATAATAACAACAACTGAAAAACACTGTATAACAGTATTGAAAAGCAAACAATAAAATAAAAGGTTAACACACATTAACTGATAAAGCTATAAACTTTTAAACCGATTAAACAAACAACAATCGGAAATGATATTAAGTATTGCATTTATTTGTTTATATTTTAAGTCAGATAAATATACAGTAAAATACTGTTCATATCTACCTGTTTGTTTTGGGCCAGAAAAATAAAACTAAAAACATGCTAGAATAAAACCAGTAAACAGGAATGATTCTCTGTCCTCATATGAAACAGTGACAATAACATCGAATATAACAGCATTAGATTAACACTGGACAATCACAGAGCATTTTGTAGTTTTGGACTTTAAAGAGACTGAAAACATGCTGAGGGGGTAGAAGCAGTTTACAACCGATGCAGAGAAAGCTTGGTTCTGTTTCAGCTTTGTACACATCATTGACCTGCAGAGAATCTATAAGCCAAGGATTAAACGGCAAAAGCAATGCATTATTTGCTGTGTTTTTCAATGTAACATTCAGATGTTCAACAGATTGTATTCAGCAAAAACAATGCATGCAAAGAGCAAGACTGAACTAAAATGAATACAGCTGCATCACTGCCCAGCTGTAGATGAAGCCATGACATGTATTCAAAACACAAACTGCTATTTTCCAGCTGCTATGGCCATAAAACACCACGTGTCAGTAATGCTTTGTTTCCGAGCTCTTAACCAACAAAACACAAACAACAAAAACACAAAATCAACAGCCCTGGTGCACAACACAGCCTGCGGGGAAACATACAGTCGGACTCACCTGAGACTTTGGTTTATATATGTAACAGTATTTAGTATTGACATTTCACCTCATATAGATAATAACAGATTATTATCTCTAACAGATGTGTGCATATGAATAAAAAAAACTGATAAAATATATCAAAATGGGAATGTAGTCAACAGAAATGTTGGGGTGTGGAATTTATAAGTGCTTGTAACAGAGGTGCGATGTTATATAGCTCAAATAAGCAGATATATAACATCGCATCTCTGTGAAATTAACATTGTTCCCTTTTCACCGACGCTTCAATGTAAACGTTTTTTTGTTAATATGAAGCTAAGCATTTTAGACTAGACAGCTCAATATATTCATAATTTTAAGTGAGGACAGCTATTGTAGAGGGGACAAACTACATGTCTATATATAAGGTGCACAAACAATAAAGCTATAGAGTATATAAAATACAGTTATGAAGCAGCACCTTCTTGACATTCTATGACTGGACTGAAACCCAGTCATTTAAATCAAATACAAATATTTACATACAAACAAACCAACAGATGTTTGAAACCTCCCAAATGATTCATATGACAAATAAGCAGTGTTGTCAACATAGAGGAAATATAGTATATAACCGTAATATTAATTATCTGATTATACAGAAATATTTACAACTTTAGCTTTATAACGGAATGTTACGCACAAGCAAAAATAAAACACTTTTCTTCCAAACAAAGTGTGTTTCTCTGAAATAACATATAGACATTCATTTTTCTGGTCTAGCTGAACATGAGGTGTACAGACACAGAAGAAAACACAGAAGAAAACACAGACAGTGCCTGATGCGCCACAGGAAGGTTCGTGTCACACGTTTTTTTAACATTGTGGCAGTAATTCGTAGTGGATCATCTCTCTGTGGAGTCTCCGCTCACAAAGCTCAGATCATCAGAGATCATCTGCTCGCCTGAGAACAAGACACAAACGTGACTTCAAAGGACCACACATTCGCTACAACATTCCGGAATAATATTGTAAAATTATAATAGACAGGTTCACTCTTCACTTCCTGCCCACCCACAGAGAGAATGGGTGGCTGACAGGTGGCTGACCGGTGCTTGACATTTATTTTTAAAATAAAAGCACTTCACATATTAACATTTATCCTGTCCTAAAGTGACAGAGTGTTTCCTCGATATAGAAGAAAAACAATGATTTTCCTCAGATTTAAACATCCAATTCCCAAACTTCCCAAACCTGTATGATAGACTTGCTGCTCACTTCCATGTAATGATAGTGGATGGGGACCAGGGACGGCTGTGGTCACCATTTACTTGCATTGAATGGAAAAGACCAGGTTGGAAATTCTGCTAGATAAATCCTTATGTGTTCCACAAGTCATATGGGTTTGGAATGACACAAAGGTGAAGAATGATCAGATTTTTTTTTTGGGTGTGCTGTCTCTTTAAGACTGAGTTATCGTACCTGTGCAGGGGAGTGATCTGGTGTCAAACTGGCAGTCTCCAGCCTCCAGAGCCACGGCATCATCTTCGTTCTCATTCTCTGTGTCACAGTCGATCTCGCTGTCACTGCTCATGCTCGGCAGTGTGTGGTGAGGCTTCTTCTGACAGAGGACACCTGTGGAGTGACACCCATGTGTTTATATGATCCAGCACATGCATGTTTCACTTTGTTCATTCCCATGTTAGTGACATTATATCTGCTAGATTTTTACTGCTTATTTATTTGCATTTTAAAATAATGTACTCACACACACACACACTACATGTTGGAATACATTTAATATACAAGAAGGAAATGCTTTCGATTGTGGTAGCAAATAAGAACGAACAGAAAATCCTAAGCAAACAAAATGTTTAAACAAAAAGATGGAGAAGGAAACGACCTCAGGCTGAATGCAGAACTGTAATATTATCAGAACAAATCAAATGTTATGTGCAGCTAAACGAGTGGCATCTGCTCACAGTGTACAGTGACTCATCTGACACAGACTGCAGTGTAGTTATGTTCAGAGTTTCCTGTGAGGTTTTCAGAACAGATCTTCCTCCCTCACCTTCATCGGGATGTGAGGAGGAAGACGAGGATGGCTCAGCCAGTGACAGCAGTGACTGATGGATCTCACCAGCGCTCTCTTGGTCACAGTTGAGGGAGTCGTCCGTCAGCAGACCAGGCCTGAGGGATACAGTCTTACCCAATAAGTGTGTGTGCTACTTTATCCTTATTACAAACTGCCTCAACATTATCTCTTTAGATTACTTGTCTTTTATGCACAAAATGAACCCTGGTTCCCCATTCAAGGTTATTTTACCACAAAAACACTTAATATCTACATATTAGCATGATGAAATGTAGCCATTGTGTCTTATGTTATCTGAACAAGTTGGTGAAACAGTGATGAAGTGATACAGTGATGAAAATATATACATTAAATAACATACATTACCAGCTAGAGGATAAAGGATGCTATACTCTGCTCAAATCAGAAATGAATCAAATTCAAAACTATCAAAAGGGTCCAAAAAGTCTAATCTTATTCTGACCTAACTGAAATATCTGAACACAGACAGAAATGCAGATAACACATCAGTGAGGATCTAATTAATATCTAAAAGTCTGGCCTTGATCTTTCAATTCAATCAAATTTTCGATGAAAGCTACTGCATGACAATTTTGTTTCCAGCACACTGACCTAACCATCAATCAGCCAATAAATGGACACACACAAGCACACAATACACAGAAAATAACGTGGTACTGATGGCTAGTTTTAGTACATTACCCAGCGGCAGAAGTCCTGCGCTGATTGGTGCAGAGTGCAGACGCTCCATTCAGAGCTGAGACGCTGAACAGCTCTGAAGCAGAAGATCCAAACAGAAGCTCCTCGTGTTTTAAGACAGAGGGTTTATCAGAGGACGAGGTGCTGCTGCCCAGAGAGGGAGGAGAACTCTGGACACCGCGAGGCTGGAGGGAGCCTGCAAAACACAGATTAACCATCTGAATTAACCCAGAATTATCAGACATGCACTTCTCTGCTCTGCTTTATAGATCATTCCAGGTCATTCCACATCTTTTTGAAAAAAAACTGTGACATGGAGAGTGATTGGACTGACCGTCCAATGAGGAAGGTCCCTCTCTGGGACACAGATCAGGTTCAGTTGACTCTCTACCAGCTCCTCTCAGCTCCTTCTCCCCGACATCCACAGCTCTGCGCAGGGAGAGCCCACCCAGCGCTCCCACGCTCTCCTGCTTCGGAGAACCAGCCTTCTTCACTCCTGGGACCCAGGTCAAGGCAAAGTCAAAATCCACACCAACAAAAACAGATACAATACAACTACAAAAATCAGAAGGTTGTTGTGGTCCAATATCTCAATAAGATATACATGATGCGGACCTTGAAATCTGTATCAGGAAACATACCGTTACGAGAGTGTCGTGATGAGACGGGCGCCTTGAAGAGCTCATCAACGGGTTTGCGGCCAGGCCCCACCTCTGAGTCCATGGAGGGGCCCTGCTCATGGTTCGAAGCCCCTTGAGGGGACACCCGATGACTGGCTCCACCGCGTGCCTCCAGCTGTCCTTTAACATCTGACATCTTACTGCGCACTTCAGCCATCTGAGCCTTCAGTCTGATCAGGACCCCAGAGTCCGGGGCCGACCGACGCACTGCCTGGGGCCGACGCTCTCGCTCTTTACGAGATGGTACTGCAGCAGCTGTCAAACAAGGATAGCTTGTGAAAGAGTGAATTACCCAGATTTGATGCTAACTTCTGTCCATGGTTTATTATATAATTGACTAAAATGAAGCGGGTTGGATTTTGACCATGTGTTTGGAGCAGAGAGGCAGGGGGGCGGGGCTGCATCCCCCACAGTGACTCCACATGGCTGCGGTCCTTCAGGTCCAGGAGCTGGATGAGGATGACCGGGTCGATCTCCAGGAGACTGGATGAGGTCGCACCTGCTCCGCGCCTTGATCCCCGTGAACCTGCAGTGGTACCTCCTGACCAACAGGGGCAGACAATCAGTTAAAAGGGGATATTGCCTGTTTGTGTTTGATGACATTTTGTTTGCTGTGGAATTGACACTTGTAACACAAAACTCAACCAATTTAGCAGTATTGTATATACTGCTAAAAATATCATTTTATTGGCTTTGACTCACTTGGCTGATGAACCTATTCACCTGTATTAAGTGAGATAATGACTAATGACAGTTTTATGCGGTAAGCATTAAAAAACAAAACTGCGTTTTAGACTTCCGATTCTGCAGCACATCATCAACACAGGCTGATATGCTAATTTGGCTTGATTACATCATTACGAATGATTAACAAGGTGTCGCGGTCGATGACACTTCAAAGCCAAGTGTTTCAACACACCAGATTGCCATATGCACGACACTCGGTGTGCATTAAAAAAAAACAGCATCAGAGGCGGCTTGGGTGGAGAAACGCTGGTTCACCTGTTGCCCCGGCAACGTCCTCAAGTAATTCACCTTCCTCGAGGTCTAGATTCCCACTGTACTCCACGTCATTCTCTCCAGACCTATGCATTATACAACACATGCATTATTCCTCCTACTTCTTCTATACAGTAATGCATATATCAATAGCATTATCCAAATGTCAACAGGAAGTAAACAAGTCTACCATCCATAACCAGACTGATCTAATATTTGGTGTATGTGTGGAAAAGGGTTTGAATGATTAATTGCAACCCGACAGAGGTAGATGAGGTGTGGCCAGGCATTGTGCCTCCAAAATGCCTCCAGACACCCGGAATCATTTGCATGGTGTGTGTGTGTGTGCAAGAGTAACACATGCATTATTGTCTCTGGCTGTAGCGTGTGATGAGTCATTCCTCCCCAGTGGTTCTCTCATCTACTACAGTATTTATAGAAGCTGAGAGCCTCCACTCCAAACATCACACCAATACCAGCCCACCCCTCCCACACTGTAAACCTGTCTCTGAAGCGCAGCTCTTTAATGTCTTTGAAAAGCAACTTTGTATGTTACAGGGTATTTTAGTGTCAGGGGAGCACACGGACGGACACAAACTTCAATGTATGTGTTCAATTTGGATAAAAGCGCCTATGTATAGTACAAATGTATCTACACAACATGGTTTTACTTTTAATATTATTTTATATTAATACCTGTATTTATTATACAGGTATTAATCAAAAAAAAAAATCCAACATAAAATTATGAGGGTTGGATGGTCGTGTCCCCCATGGCAACAAAGAAATCCTGCAGGAAACTCTGGTGCCCATGCTGGAAAAGCCAGAGGTTTTGTAAGCAGGAGGCTGAGCTCTGATGACTCATTCGTCTCATCTGGTTTGAGCAGTGTGTGTGTGTGTGTGTGTGTNGATGGTCGTGTCCCCCATGGCAACAAAGAAATCCTGCAGGAAACTCTGGTGCCCATGCTGGAAAAGCCAGAGATTTTGTAAGCAGGAGGCTGAGCTCTGATGACTCATTCGTCTCATCTGGTTTGAGCAGTGTGTGTGTGTGTGTGTGTGTGAGAGAGAGAGAGAGAGCTGTGTGAGCGGGCGGCAGCCATCAGCATGAGCAGAAACATGTGAGGTTCTGACTCCAGCATCTCACTACAGAAACACGAGCACTCTCACGGATCCCACGCAAATTAAAGCTGCCAATAGTGCTCGTCTGCTCGGATCGTGATTGGACAGCAGATAAAGCAGCACTCTTCTCTGCTTAAACACACAGTGAGAGGGGCTGCCTGTCACAGAGGCGGTAACAGCCCCAATTAAAGTGTTTTCTAGCCAGGAGGTGGATACAGCTGTTTCCCTTTGGCACACAAAGCACCATGTCCTTCACAGTAATCTTAGTACACTAGTAGTTACCGCACCATGAAGACGTATGGTAAGCAGTGCTATTAAAAACTTTCACTTTCACAATATCTAACTTCGGAATTATGTTGTGGCCAAAATAAATCTAAACTATATTTAAAACTATACAATATATTTATAGCGATAGTGTATAACTTTTAAAATGTATATATACATATTATATACAGCCATCTATACATTATCTACCACATATTTACCACAATGAAGCCCTGTGAACCTCCATAAAGTGCTGTTTTCCATCAACATCTACATCTACAATAATTTACTGTATAAAGAATATACTGAATACAGTAAGTGTCAGCCCCTACCGTGTTGAAAATCACGGTAACACACATCCACAGATGGCTTGTTGTTTTAAATACACATTGTCAAGTCTCTTGGTTTTCTTGTGGGGTACTCACATAGTCTCTTCATCAATGTCATTCTCTTCTGTGTTACTGGTGGCCGTGGAGCTGCCGGAGGTGCTGCTTCCATCCAGAGGATTGATGTCTTCATCTCCAGTCAGACAGTCCACCTCCAGATCTCCATCAGACAGCTCCTGATGTCACATCCACACCCGTCAGACTGATAAACAATCACTGACGGTCATGTAGCTGTTAGCTCTTTAGCATCACTACATTACTCTTACATGCCTGTTTTCTTTAGACGGCACATCCAATGCAAAACTAGGATTGTCAACCGGGTGTCCATTTAAAATACTGCTGAGGGTCTGCTTCAATATATTTCATATATTTCTCCTATACAGCTATTTAGAACTGTAATAATTAAAGTTATCATGTAGCATTAGAAATGTAACATGTCGTTATTTTACAAGGAGCCTAGAGTTTGTGAGCCTCTGACTGTGTGTGTGTGTGTGTGTGTGTGTGTGTGTGTGTGTGGAGTCTCTGTATCATAAATAATGAACAACCTCTGACGTAAGAGTACTCGCATGAATCACTCATTCATTCCTATGATGTAATAAAGCCCAATATTTATGGTATTGAAGAAATATGCCTGTCACCAACAGAAATAATAATAATTAATTAATGACTTTAAAAAGCTGTGAATTTAGGAACGTTGCTCTTTCAGCTTCGCTTACATTGGAGTCGTCATGGTGGGTCTTTTCATCCTCATCTTCCTTCATCTCTATGGCGGCTGCTTGGCTCTCCTCCTCCGGTACGGAGGTCTTCCCCTGCCGCGACTCTCTTCCTGAAGAAGCTGTGGGGCAGAGGCGCCGATCAGGAGGAGAGGAACTCCGAGACTTCTGTCGACGGAACAACTCGATAGCCAGTCTCTAAAAACACAGATCACACAACACTTTTCTTAAGTTTGAAGTCAAAAGGCACTAATGAATAGAAATCATGCAGCTTCATCTTGCCCTACATAGTATAAACAATCCAGCAACTGTGTGTGTGTAAAACGATCCAAAATTCAATATGAAGTTTGTTAAACACTGACTTCTTTAAGGTTGTTGATCTGTTGAATGTAGCTGGACTGTGCCGACTCCAGCTGAGTTATATACCAGTACTGATCCCTACACTTCTGAAAAAAGGTGGGCGATCGAACCTGATACCTGTGAGATAAAAAAAACAAGCAGAAATTAAAAAGGGAAGGAATTAAAGTCCCTGGACAGAAACTTCTACACTTGAGGAAAAATAGCATTTTAATTTTGTATAATAATACAAAAGAATTGTGTTCACGGTTATTTTGACAGCGGTTTAAAACAATAAAACGATCAAAGGAACAATCTAGAGATATGAGAAACAGTGTGAACTGTGAACCTCAGAACAAGAGTGTCGGTCTGCATGTTGAGGTATCCCTCACTGGCCAGAAGATCCAGTCTGAAGAATCTGTTATATCCCCAACACTCCCCCACCTCAAAGTCTGAAGCAAACTCTCGGATGATGTTTTTGGTGGGGTCACTGGAGGCCTGGTGGACCATCTCCACCCTGTATTCATACCTGAAGAAACACTGTCAGTGAGATACACTTTCTGTGCGCTGTGATTGGTTTCACAAGAACAGGAAGTGATGTAATTTTTTGCTCTGATGCTTTCAAGCTGCTGCCTGAATCTTACTTCGATGTCTCGGGAAGCCCTGCCGACAACTCCAGAAAGACAGAGAGATAATTTCCTCGCACAACACCGTTACCATCCTGAAACACAAAACATTATACCGGTCGTTGAGATTAGAAAGACATGGATGTGGAAAAGTTAAACTGGAAAGTTAAAACTGGTCATTTCTGAACTTCTTATTTAGAGGTTTCATTATGAACTGTATTAAGCTGCAACACTGAAAAACAGGAGGAGGAAAACGACAAACTTACCGGGTAAACCTTCAACCTCCAGCACAGACCTGATATCTGGAGAGGTGGGCTGTAGACGGGGTCGGCTCTCTGTCGCAGAGTGCTGAAGACATTAAGACAACACCAATTCAATTCATACAATACAACTAATGCAGCATTCAATGTGTAAACTGAAGAGTAGGAGTCATTACCTGAAGTTTGCCAAAACAAAAGTGCTTGAGTCATAGGCAGGAACCAGCTCACTGAGGAGAGACGATATTTTGTATTTTTAACACACATGTAGGTCATTATTTAAACAAAGAAATTATTTTTAAAACATAAATTCTGATTGAGACAGATTCACTAGCAAATTATATAGATCATTGTTAACTAGTTTAACCAATTCACTCAAATTAACCAAATCAGAGAACTAAAATCCTCCCAAATCGCTATGGTTTTACTCTACACTGGAAATATTTAAAAGCACAATTATCTGTTTATGTTAGACACTTCCATGACTTTTCAGTTTTGAAAATGAATTTTAATATTCCACAGTACCTTGAGGTTTTCCTCGACCAACCACTTCATTTACATTTGCATTATACTACACATNGATCACTATACATTAAGTATGTGCAATCCCTGGGATCGAACCCATGACCTTGGCGTTGTTAACGCCATGCTCTAACCACTGAGCTACAGGAAAGCCTGTAACTTCAAAATGGTTTTATATAAAATAGTGCCATAATGCCCTCAGGGAGCAAACCAGAAGGCCAGTTTTCAACAAGGAACAAACACTACATAAGCAACGTGAGCATGTTTATTCATCATATTCAGTCTGTCAGACAGTGCAAAAGTTCAGGTCCACGGTTAATATCGTGACTCAGATTAACAGGTGCAGCGTGTACCTGGTGAAGTCCGGTGGGACGGGTGTGGTCACAAAGGACTGCATTGGTTTCCTGTGGACCTGCTGGAACATGAGCAGAATCTCTGGACTCTTGGAGATCAGCTCGCTCTTACTGCACGACCTCAGCTGTGAGGTGCAAACACAACAGTGTCACAGAACCATACATTTACATTTAGCTTTATCTTACTGGATTACGCAGAGGTCCACACACCTGATGTTCCACTTCCTGCAGCAGAGACTCCAGAAGTTCTGTCTCCTGAGTCAGAGAGGTCTTCTGTCCTGTGGGAAGAGCAGGCATACATTAGACAAGACCTGAAACATCAGCTTATGTGTGGAGCGCATCAGAAGTAAAGCGCCGTGGTACCCATGAGTGTGATGAGTTTGTTCTTCAGTTGGTTGTCGAGTCGTGCGATCATCATTTCCACAGCATTCCGGATTTCCCTCACCCTCTCATCCTTGGCTCCGCGCACCGCCTCCACATTCTTCTCCTAAAATGTATAAAACATACACCCTAATTTCATATCAAATCATATAAAATCTGATTCCCTTATTTTTAAGTTTAAATACTAACATCTTGATGTACTATAAAAGCATAAAGTAACATTTAAACATTCCTTCCCAGTCCCAGTGTAACTTAAATAAACTTATTATAATGACTTATGCTGCCCTCTAGTGGCCAATAACAATTAAAAAGTGAGATACACAGTAATAAAGTTGTGTGGTTCCTCATTGTCCCGTTCTGTGACATTATGCAAAATACCCTCCTATGCACTTATAAAACCAGGAAAATATGTAATTAGATCAAATTTGATTTATCATTAGCAGACCCATCTAATAGGCTTTCTGGCTGGTACAGTATCATCTATTATAAATCAACTCAAAACACATCTAAATGACTGCGTGTGGGTGTGAATTAGAAGCAAGGTTACTTACCACTTCTTGAACCAAACTGATGAGCTCCATTAGTCGGCGCCGTAGCTTAGCCACCTCCTCGTTCACCTTTGTGACATGCTGCTCGTATATCTCAGCCAGAGGTTTGAACGTGTGGCCTCCATGCTGCAGAAAGATGAGGGCAAATATGCAGGTTCTCATGCTAAGGGAGTCTCAAATGCATTCTGTTAGTTTGAGACAGACTGTATTATTCATTAGTCATTTGTTACTATGTGTGACATATCTAGACTGACTAGATTTTGGAGAGAATTTCGTACCATGCCGCCCCACAGCGCACACTGGTGACAGATGCACTTCTTACAGGTCCAGCAGAACACGCTTAACTTCTCGTGATGGTTCTCGCACCTGTTAGGGTGAAAGAATGATTGCCTGAGGTTAGAATCACTAACGGTCAGTTTGCAGTCAGGTCACAGAATTTAAGTTTAAAGAGACAGTACACCCCAAAATTAAGACACTGTCATCATTTTTTAAACCTCAGCAGAAAAAGAGATGTAAGGGACTTGCAGCCTCAGTCACCATTCACTTTAACAGTATGATAAAGACGCGATGAAAGTGGATGGTGACTGAAATCTGTCAGTCTTTTCCTTTTGTTATTTTATAGAAGACAGTCACACATGCTTGGCACATCATGAGGTCTGTGATAGTTTCTTCTTAGTATATACTTAAAAACAGAGCAGAATTACAGTGCGAGTGTTTAGCTCACTTGTCTTTGTCGTTCTCCTCATGCTTTGTAAGGTTGCACAGCTGCAGAGTGTCCAGTTGTTGTGTCACTTCCTCTGCCCATCGACAGTTCACCAGTTCCCTCAGCTGAAGAGGAGCTCTGAAATTACCATGAGAGAGTCTTTATTAGCCAACAACACAAAGTAGATTTTTGCCACTTTCATGGAAAGCAAAGAAAAGAGAAAACAGGAAATGATGATTTTTAAGTTTCAGAGGTTAAATAGTAGTTTCAGTTTGTACACACTCTTTAAATTGCTCTGGCAATTACATAAGTGTGTTTCTTGCAGGACAATAAATTTACTGGTGGCTCTGGTCCAGCAGTCGAAAGCTTTTTTGGATGAGATTTCTGTAACATAACTAATCGATGCCTCATCGAAATGAACTCGTTCTGTCAGCACTAACAATAGAAAAATCAATATCTGATGGGTACCTTTATTTTTATAAATAAATGTTTTAATGTTTTCACTTCAGATAAAGTCTTTACGGCTCTTACCGACAGTGGGGACATTGTGCTCTCTGCTCCGTAAGCCATCGCTGCCAGAGAGAGAAACAAAAGAAAGCTCTTACTAACTTCATTTGCTAATTGACAAATGGTAGCTTGGCTCATCCAGTGAATTTTTAAAAGCTCAATTATTAAAACCGGTTTTAAAAGTTAGCAGGAATCTGTCCAACACATTTTGCATTCTGAACCGGGCTGCACTGAGAATATATAATTTTCAAGGTGCAAAGCTATTTGATTAAAAAGCCAAGTAGAGTTCAAGAAACACTAAAACAAAAGGAGGCGTGTTTGTAGAATTGTCATGCAGATCAAATCATCAATATGATTTGTGTGCTATATTTTAAAGCTAAATCATATTGTGCATCAGTTGCTGTATATGATGTCGGTGTCAAATTTTAAATTCAATGCCTTTCTCATCTAATATAAATTTTGCTGTGAAAGATCAATATCTTAACAAGCTTTCCACTTCAAGTTACCCAGAATCCCCTGCATAGAAAATTTTCCTCATGTTCCATCAAGCTGTTTAATTACACAGGTCTTGGGTACACTGTGAACAGCCTGCTATTTGTGTAAGCATGTGTGCGTGGTGTGGTGTGTGTGTGTGTTCACCCGTATGCAGCTGAAGCAGCACAGTTTTGAACAGTGAGGGCACAGACGAGCATCCCGCAGCTTTTCCATGCAAATGAAACAGCGGAAAACTTCCGCTATACTCTGAAGAGGAATGTAAGAGAGCCACAGGATAAACTGTTCTGTCATCTTTAAAACAACATTGATTAATCTAAGTGAATGCAAAAAGCTTTTCGTAAGTTAAAAAATGAATGACTTCCGTTCAAAAACTAGATTAGACAATTAAAGCTCAATACAAAAAACAACACAATTATAAAAAATAAACACAAATATTACATAAAACCCACACTGCTCTTACAAAAACCTAAAAAGTTCATCTTAGTCAAATTTAAAAACCTAATGGCAATCGGGCTAAAACGCTTTTTTATTTAATTAAACATTACACAAAAAATAAACTCTTGAACACAATGATAAAACATTTTCCAGATACAATATGTTCCAGGCAAACAGATTTTTAACCAGCACAGACATTAGAAGCCAGATAGAGATTAGACAGAGACAAGAATCATCAATGCACAATTTACATGCCTTTTAACATATAAAACTACAGTGTATTGTAAACATACCTCAACACTCTGCTCATCCATCTCAGCCAGTTTTCCCTCAAAGAGCCAAATAAATCTGATAGGAGAATCCTGGTGTGAGAGCCACTTTACTGTGTAAAAACAGACAATATACACGTTCATATTTCACTGATGAAAGCTAGAACAATATCATGCACACACAGCCCGTCTGGACATATGACATAACTGTGGCGTACTGTATCTTCAAAAGACAATAATATTTTTCAAAATTGTAGAGCCCTATACAGCACATATGTCTGGTCCTGCAGAACGGACCAGCATCATTACTGTATGTGACTGCACAAACATAAATGAGGATATGCTTAATGCACTTCTAAAAATCCTGCAGAAGGCATCTGACAACCTCAGTCGGAGGCCATTGTGATTTTATGAAACACATCACGGTATCATATACAAGCAATTGATGGTCTTGTGTTCACAGACGCAACACATTCAGCACACATTCAGCAAAATCGGGGCTCGTGTTTGACTCTGGATAGCCTTTAACCCAATACCAAGCAGACAGGTTAAAGCAAACAATCGACAGACGATTAAAATGAGAAGACAACCAAAACACAACAAAAGCACAACACCATCTGTCCCCGCAGACACTGGTGATACGGCACAGGTTAGCACACTAGCAGGTTAGCTAGGAAGGCTTCAAAACTACACCATGCAGAACCAACTCTCTATTAAACTAATCCACTTACCCTGCGAAACTCCCCTCAATAAACTGATCCCCTCGTTTCGAGTGTCTACATCAAACGTGAATGACTTAGTGCTTCATAAACAAATATTGCAGCACCAGATTGCTTGTTTATAGCCAGCAGCGAATGCAGCGCCTGAATGCCAATGTCAGTCACCATGGGAAACCGTGTCAGTCACCATGGGAAACCGTATCCACCAATAATCTTCGTAGTTGGTGGACGTTTGCAAATGTATTAGCCAATCACAAACAGACATTTTCGGAAAGGGGGTGCGCATAGCGGCTGTACGCGCCCATTCGAAAGGACCAACATCAAATGCATAATTTGATGAAATGTTTCTAAATGCAGATAATACTTGTGTGTATGTGAGCTGCTCATATTTGTTGTTTTCTGTATTTGTTTTCACCACTAAAGATAAAAGAAGTTATCTGGTTATTTAAAGGCAAAATACATTTTAGAATTATACATCTTATGCACAATTTATGCACACACAATGCATTTGTTATATCGACACCCAAACCCCTTTTAAAAAACATTTTTTTATATTTTTATATATATATATATGTGTGTGTGAAACGGATTTTACCCATTGACTGAATAATGCTGTGCTAATGTAGTGTGCTTGCCACTTGTGGAGTGGCTGAACTCTCCTGAGAGAAAGTGACCTACATACTAAACTGAGAGCATCAGGAGACCTGCAGGTACAGTGGAAGCATCGTACGAGACTGAGGTTTGGTGGGGCTGCAGATCTGTTTTGGGTGTGATGGCTCATTTAATGAGCCACTTTCAAAGTCCCCTATGAGCACGTGCAAATTAAACAGTTAAATCCAGGCTATACCCAATGAGACGCAACACAACTCATTGAGATATCTGAGGCTGCAATCAGACATCTTCACATCATATCAAGTATTTTGGTGTTAACGTGAAAGATTATCCGTTTCTGATTAACAAAGAATCACAGACAACAAAATGCCACACCTCCAGTTTGTTATATTTACATCATAAATAAAGTGATTTAGTTAAAACATCACACACAGTCATAAACCACCATAACTTAATAACATTGATTATTTTCACACAAATATAGTGTTGTGCCAAGTACCTGTTACAGTTACAGCTGGGACATTATTAAAATAAACCAAATCACATTGTCCGTACAGTTTACACCAAATGCAAGACATATTAATGTCATTTTCATCTTGGTTTATGCATTGTATGTACAGTCTGTGGTTACTATTGCAGTATTTTACATAGATGTGAACAAAACATGCAGCTTTATATCTATGACAATAATGCATTTGGTTTTGTAAACAAACAAATACATATGAAATAGTGTTTACTGTTAAAATGTCTACATCAGCTGATAATATGTGATCTAGCATTTACGAATGACCATCTTCAAAATATACCATACGCAAAGATGAGAAGAAAGTTTTACATCAACCATTCATGACAAACCAAATTACCCTAAATGCGGAGTCAAATTTTGCATGGGGTTCAACTAATTTCCCAAGTAAGTGGTGTAAGTAGAAACACATTTTATACACCCATGAAAAGATCATGACCTTCCCCCAGGAAGACTGGAACATCACCCTTCAGTGACAATGACTTATTTACATGAGGAAAGCCGATATGTTGTGTATAAGCACAATCAGATTTCCACATTAACAGGATATATTAGCATCTATTTTGATTTAGTGATTTAAAATAATGTATTTTAAGGTTGACCTACGTTTGTCCTTTTCTAGGTTAGAAAAGCTTTAGTCTCAAAAACTGTTCCTTTGAGAATCAGAAGCACAAATGAAATCCTAAAATAATTTTAGAAACAAATGATGATTTTAAATGGAACGCTAACATCCATCTTATCCCCAATACAGGAAGTAAATAAACAGAGATCTCTGGCAGAAATGGCCAATTCATTTAAGAACATTTCTTTTTAAAGTTCTACCCTTCCTAATATATATAATATATATAACAGCATTTGCTGGCCATCAAAGACTAGTTTAGCCTGCTAACCAGCAAACACTTGAGGCTGCAGGGGAGGTGGTAACCTGTCATTCTCCACATTTTCTGCGTCTATCGCGGACGCTTGAGGTTTGATCTCCAGTGGGTATTTCTCCATGATATCCTGCACCTCGCGGGCCACACTGTCATGCCATTCCGCAAACTCTGTCTGCAGGCTGTGGGCCTCCTCTATGACCTGCTGCTGTCTTTTTTCAAGGTTGGACAGAATGCTAAGATTTTGATGGATCTGGCTAAGCGCTGGGCTGATATGGGAGCTGGTCTGAGGCCAGCCTGCAGGATCGTCCTGCCTTTGAGGGGAAGCTTGACCAGACATGTAGCGCTCAAAGTCTTCAGGGCTGAGATTCAATGACTGGGCATCCAGTTTTTCTATGAAGGCTACAGCACAGCACTGCAGGGATCGAGAGATTGAGAAGATGATGAGATGAGGTAAACACATGAAAAGAATAAACCCAGAGGAATACACTAAATTTAAACCTAGAATAAATATTCAGGTTTAATTAAAAACTAGGCTTGATCTGTCTTTGGCCACATAGTCTAGAATTTTCAGATGTAAACATACAGGCAACAAAAAATTCTAGATGTGAACTACACTTAAAAATGTATGTAACTGCATTAGATATTGTAGTATCAAAACATATGGCATTTATTTAAAAAAATGATGGCACAAGAAGATTTTCAAGCAAAACAGGTAACAAAAAAATGTGTTTCATTATAAATTATTATAGTTTAAAATTAAAACAAAAGGCATTTGGAGACGTCCAAAGATTGCTAAACATATTGGAACGTGTCCATTTTTAATGTAATGAACATCACCATCGGTTGTACTTGACAGGACCTGGCATCCACATCCATAAAAATGACTCTTGTTTCTAATGTTCTGAAATTCACACACCTTATTGTCTGGCTTAAGTGTCCCAGTACTTTTTAAAGGGCTACTAAAAATTGGACCCACCAGGTTGGTGAAGTAGTATCCATCCTCTCCTTTCATGAGTCTCGAGGGGTTGCAGAAGCGTGTGATGTACTGGATGTTGGACTGCAATCGAGGCGGATTGGCCTTCAGCACAATATAGATGAGAGTGGGCAGGAAGTCATCTGCTGAGGCTGGTTCATTCTTGGTCACCCTGATGGCGTTGAAGATGTGCTTACTGCAACTGGTGATGCAGGTCAGTTTATCCTTTGGCACACGCTTAGAGTCCATCTCAATTATATCTGTGGTACAAAAAACAAACCTAATCTATGTTTTCCCAGAATGCACCTTGATGGACAGAACTCCAGAACAGCTGCTAAATGACAAAGTAATATCATGGCATGGAAAAGGTTTGCAGACCCACCTGTGATAGCTTTAACAACACTATCGGACACCTCTGGAATCTCCTCATCCACAGGAACACACAGCATCTGAATGGTTACCCAGTGCAAGGCCCTGCAAAACCAACACCATTCAAAAAGCTTATCAAGAAGTGAAGTGTGTTATTTATGGTTCTCTAGCACGACCAAATAAATTGCAAAAATAATGATTGTTTTTGAACAGTTTTCTACATCTGGCCAACAAAATGGATTGTGTCAGAGTAGGGCTGCCCAAATATATTGAAGAGAAAGCAGTAACTTAAATAATGCAATATGTGATACAAGGGTGCTTTAAATTTGTAAAAACAATTTTCATTATATTGATCATTTAAAATATAAATGAATCGTCTCTATATAAGACAAGAGATTATCATTTTTGATTGTAGTATCTCTGCTATCTGCATTGCCCTAAAACTGACTATGCATATCTTAAAGTATTAAAATCATTCAGTTATTACAGACCACTGCGATATGCATATTAGCTTTACCCCAGAGCCACATTGGCTTAAGCCAAGCAAAAAGTGAAAAGATTATATTTTTTCACTGAAGAAAATGTGTTTGCTTGTCGAGTCAGAAGATTATGTCTGAAAACAGAAGTGAATGGGTTTAAGGAGCTGACCGAATCCTGTGCTGGGTGGCCAGGTCCTTCTTCTCATCATCTGTAGTCTCTGGACAGAAGACACTTTTGTAGAGTCGAGTCATGATGTATTTTTCCACCTGGTCCATTACCCTGTCCACCTTCTCACAGGAGCCTGGGGGATGAGAAACACACAGGGCTGCATCTCAAACGTTTCAAAACCTTTTTTTATTTTGCACATTTTAAACAATATGTCAATAAACAGAAATATATGATCCAACAACTATGACAACAGAAAAAAAGGCATTATGGGAAATACATTGTTGTCTATATTAGAAAGTATTACTAATGTGGTCAAAAAGAGCTGGAGATCTATTCCAATCACAACTCTCTACACACCTGATATGATTTTTACATGTATTTTGCATACTGTCTGATAAACAAATAGAATCGGGGATGTTTATCTCTAGTTTGTTATATAACCTCGCTCCCACGTCACCATGCTGGGACAACAATAAGGTTTCTTGATAGATGCTAGATGGCTAGCAGATGCTGGGGCTGAATGTACTGGATTTGCCCCTAGAGTTAGGTCAAAATGTCTCTGATGACCTCCAATGGCACTGCCACTTATAACCTTGCTGATCCACTGGCCAATCATGGAGTCTTATTTTAGTTGTGCCATTTACATGGCAAACCTTTTAAAAACCTTTAATCAACGTTAGTCTAACACTGTAAGTAGTGTATACAAGTTACACTCTAAAACTAATATTTCATGCTCCAAAAAGCTTAAATGTGCCACACGTGTGGGTGACTGGTTTCATTTTGTAAATAGTGCTGAATTCAAGAGATGTGTTATGGTTTTGTGATGGATGAATCTTACCTTTAAAATGATTCATGAGTCTGTCAGACATGTTTTGGTAAAAGTCCTGCACACACTCAGACAGTTCCTCTACACCAAGATCCTGCAAATATGTATGAAAAAAAATATTATGTAAATAATGTATATTATGAAATACATAAACTATGTCTTCAAGAGGGAATCAGCACATAACAGCGATGTTTGTTAGAGGGCAATTCAATTCAATTCAATTCAACTTTATTTCTATAGCGCTTTTCACAAAAGGACATTGTTACAAAGCAGCTTTACATGTATGATAATGTACACAGCACACAACGACAGACATACAGACAAACGCAGACAGACAGACACACAGACAAAGAGAGACAGGTAGGAGAAACAGATCACAGAGAATATGAAGGGAAATCTGATCCTGGATAAGAAAGCCAATCTTAAGATGCACAGTTCATAAAGACAAGCATACATTATCTACTAATTCACCCAGTAATCATCTGAAGCAAAAATATTGGGTGACTTATTAAAGCTCATGATAAAAAGTGTTGACATGGTCGCATGATCCTGGATCAACACATTAAAGTCGCACCTTTTTATTTCCCATGCTGTCTATGAAAAGACGGCTCTGCTTGTGGATCTCTCTGCCGGGCTTCTGTAAGGTCTTCAGGAAGTCCACAAAGTCTCGTGACACACGATCGGTCTCGATGCTGGACTGTCGGGTGATGGAGGGACTTGGCGTCTTTCCCTCGTGGCTCTCTGAGGAACACATAATTATGGGTAATGTTTACAAACCGACAATATAAAGATTAAACAGAAAACATATTAGAGTGGTTGTGGTTTTAAATTAGTTCATGAAGACTTTTATTCATCTAGGTCATCGCAGAATGATGTGTGACGTTCAGCCCGTCGTTTAATGAATGACAGAAGCCACAATTAAATGTTGTAAAACAAATCCAATTGAAAAGACTGAATGTAACGTAACATTCTGCAAATCACACTAAACCGCATGAGATGCTTCAACCTCACAGAATAAACCACATAAACTGTTAATGTGACAAAGATGACACATGAGATATATTAACAACATCTGATAAGTCCAGACAGATAGAGGACACAAGATCTTCCCGGAAGTAAGACATGATGCTGAAATACTGATCTGTTACCATGCCAATACCTTTGACATTAGATTAAATTCAAAGACAGTAACAAATTATCTAACTAAATGAATGATTATTATACTTATATACTATATTATACTATACACTTCACACTAAAGACTACGTAAACACACTTAAGTTACAGATACTTAGCATTGACTAAACTAGGGGCTGTGCTATATACCAGTACTACAGTACTGAAGTACTTCATCCTTGTTACACAAGCTGTGTGATATTAAGCATAAAAGCTAGTATGTTTTTAATCGATTTGATATTATAAAGGTTCTGTAATTTATCACAAAAAATGTGTAACAGTACAGTAAGTAAAGCATTTTATACTATTTTTCCTGATTATTTGCACTGAGCTCAGCGTTTGCATTTCCTGTGTTTTGATGCAGAGTGACAGGTACAGAACATCTATTACCATTTTTTAAAAAAAGGAACAAAAGGAACTCAGAATGTTCAGAATACAGCTCTGCATTTTGAACAGACAGTTTAATTTCATCCATAGCTGAAGGGTGTTTATTTGCTGTCTAAGGTTTTGATACCAAAGTACCAGAGGCTGGTATTGGTTTGATCCAACCCCTGAGGGCATGAAACACTGATGCACTGCTTTGTTTGCTGTTATCTATGCAACAGGGCTACAGTGATGTGACACTAATACCCACCTCTCAGCCTCCATACCAGAGCTGCCACCAGATTGATGAGAAAAGAGGGGGATGAGACAGGGATGATGACAATGATACAGTACACATGAGAAACGGCAGAGTGAACTACATCAATGTCTTCTGATACACACAAACACAACTAACTGACAAATAAACATATACACACAAGTTTAGTATGGCAGTATGTCACAAAGCTTATTGAGAAGGCTTCCAGGCAAACATAACGTTTGAAGTCGCCCACAGTGAAACATCTTGGAGAGTAATTTATGGTGCTTTGTGAAATACTTAAAAGAATAGTTCACCCAAAAATAGCTTTTCCAAATGATGAAAGAGAATGAGATTCCTGTTATTTATTAAGTACTCTGAAGTCACTTGATATTGTCTAAAAATTCACCTTTTGTGTTCTGCGGAAGAATTGAAGTCATACAGGTTTGAAATTACGCGAAAGTAAGTAAATAATGACAGAATGCTCATATTTAAGTGAACTATTCCCTTTATAACACAAATGTTCGTTGCAGTTTACCTCATCAACACAGACCATCAAAACACAGAAACTGTGGTCCACCTCAGAACAGACAAACACTGCAATCTCCACCCACATTCCCTTTTCATACCCAGAGATCCTTCAGGCTCTATCTGTTACCTTCAGTGGATGAGCCCATCTCCCACGGTTGAGTAAAAATGCCCTTCAGATCCCTCAGAAGGGTTTCTCCATGGCTCTCTCTCCTGCCCTGCAACTTCTCCTCTTTTTCTTGTTTCTCGTTTGCTTTTTCAGGGGGGACTAAAACACCAGGGCGGGGCGACGCAGAAATGGGGAGTAGGTGGGTGTGAGGGATAAAATAAGGAGAATGATAAAAAAGTAGCAGAGGAGTCAAGAGTGAAAGGAGGAGCAAAAAAGGAGAGAAACGGAGACTGTGTGGGAGAGATGGGGTGGAGAGGAGATGTAAATTAAATGAAGATGAGAAGCAATCTAAAAGATGAAGATTGGATGAACTTGATAATCTCAAAACAACATAATAGATAAATAATGGGACTTATTGCAAATGGTTACATAATTAAACATGAATCAAATCATGCATGGATTAGTAATGCTTTAATGATAAAGCCTTTAATCACCAATCAGATCTGCTAAGATAATATTACATTTAATGTTGTTGCAGAGAGCGGCTTTATCAAAGAAAGCATCTAATGACGGGGATGAAAAAAATGGGACTCTGTATGATGATGAGGAAATCATTTGCATATGAATAAGCATGGTTTCTTGCAAGGAATCAGGAAGAAAGCAAAAGTATGTGTTTGTTCTATTTTGGGCTCTGACTAGACAACATCTACAGCGCTGACGTACTGAAATGGAGTTTTAAATATCAGATTTACTGATATTTAAACGAGCTCAGTATACTGAGAAAGACTGGGGGCAATAACATGTTTATGGACCTCCTCCAAAGTTTAAATCAGTTTAGTCCAACAGGTTTTGACAGGGGTCTTCACATGTCCAACAAACACCCCAAACCTAGTTATGAGGGCATTGTATTCATATGTTGGAAACTAACAAATCAGAACACACTTCCACAAACCACACCCACTACTGAAAAACATCACCAATCACATTCAGACCTCTCAGCTCCAATTCCGCCCACTTCATACCTTTCTTAGGTGCTGTACGGGAGGAGGGACTGAAGAACTTCTTCACAGTGGTGACCTTGCGAGTTTTCTCATTGGTTTTCTTCTCCTCAAACTTGGAGAAGGTGGCGAGAGAGTGCTGAGAGTGGG
>JAZGTJ010004798.1:2934-22604 GCA_036877575.1 Botia almorhae
ACGCCATGTAGATGGAGAAGAGGAGTGGTCCAAGAACTGAGCCCTGGGGCACCCCAGTGTCTAGGTGTTGCAGGTTGGACACCTCTCCCCTCCAAGACACCCTAATCGACCTGTCAGAGAAGTAAGAAGTGAACCAACCGGAGTGCGGTACCTGTAACGGCCAGTGATTCAAGCGTATTCAGGAGGATCTGGTGGTTAACCCTCTGGGGTCCAAGGGTGTTTTGGAGCCCTGGAGAAGTTTTGACATGCTCTGACATTTGTGCTTTTTTCAGGTGCTTATAAACATATAAATGGCTAAAGTCTGATAACATTGTATTCAGCACAAACTGGACTACTATAATATTTGAGCTGCATGTATGTACATGATTGTGTTTTTGAGAAAGTAACATTTATGCATGGTTAGTGAAAAACTAAAATTTTAAAGTCACTAAAATAAGGCCATAAAACACATACAGAACATTTGTTCACAAGACTTTTGAGAACTTGATCTTTTAGCCTAGAGTGTTTTCTTCAAAATGATGTGAGAATCATCTAGTTCACTCGTTCACACAAACCAGTATATTGATTTTAATTGTCGAAGACACTTTTTTTGTTTAGAACGTCCGTATGCAAGGAGGCATGAATGATCATGACTAATGCTGTGATTCACACCTGAGAAGACAAAGACCCGCATAATAAGCCTTTGAGTCAGATGTGTGACTGAGAGGGAACTGAGGAATGAAGGAAGAATGTAAGGACAAAGGAAAAAGAAGATATATTTTTTGTTTGTAGCTTATGTAAAATATATTGAACTATCACGCAAAATAACTTAAGATTCACTTGCGAGTGCAGTTATTACTAATGAGCAATTACCAGCTGATAATAAAGGATAATAAAGGACTTGCGTATATGCCTGTCAATGGGTCACTTGTCAGTGACATTTACAGCTTATTTGTTTATACAGTATATATTATTATTTTATATATATATTTACATGTCAGACGATCGCGAATACCAATGACCTGGTATAACACATTCAGAACATTTACACCAGAGCAGATATCCGCGAACAGAAGCTTAGTGAACAATTTCACAGTTTGGAAAAATATAGTCTTAACATTACAAAATGTCAAATAAATAAAACCATGGCTATTTTTGTAAGAGACATCGTAGTATAATATTATATTTGTTTATATATAGCATAGTTTATATATGCACTTTGTTCAAAACTAAAAGTCATCTGAGTCACGTTCTTCGTCTAAGGAGAAGGAGAACTCGCTGTCCAGAATCATCTGAAGTGCTTCTTCACTCATGTAGCGTGTTATTATTCAAACGCACAGATAAAGTCAGTAAATTCTGTGATGAAGCTTTGATGATTTCTGCAGCTTTTCCGGGGCGCGCACATGATGACCTGACTAGCCTCAGATATTTAACATATGAACAGCGCGCTCAGTGCGAGGCGGGATCACATTAGCGGTAACGAGGTGATACAGAAGAAACGATACATCTTCTAACATTCATACGGATTACTTAAAAAGAGAATATTTGTTTTTGATTTGAATTGGTTTATGTACGTATTCACTGAGATTTAGGTTGTTTTATTTATGTGTCTGTGAAAAGAGATGACAGAGACAGCGAAGGCAGAGTGTGTACCCTGTCTGTTTTCTTCTTTTTATAAAGGCACAGGGTTTAATTGTTATTATGAGTATATACAAATAAAAATAGACCCTTTACAGATTCGAATGATGTATTGGTTGTATCTGTACGATCAAAAATAACGGAGCATTTTACGTTCATTTCCGCATTATCATTAAAACATGCCTCAAAATGCGCCGGCACGTTTGTCGACCCCAGAGGGTTTACAGTATCAAAAGCGGCTGACAAATCCAGCAGAATAAGGACTGACGATTTGTCCGCTGTAGCCAGTCTAAGGTCTTCAACAACCGAGAGCAGTGCAGTCTCGGTCGAATGACCTTTCTTGAAGCCGGATTGGTTGTTATCCAGGAGGTTGTTCTGGGAGAGAAAGGCAGAGAGTTGACTGAACACGACTTTTTCTAGAATCTTGGCCATGAATGGAAGCAGGGATGTAGCTTTCAAGAAGTGTTGGATCTAGGTTAGGTTTCTTTAGCAGTGGGGTTACCCTAGCCTGCTTAAACGAAGTGGGGAAAATGCCAGTGTGAAGAGATGTATTAATTATATGAGTAAGTGCTGTTGTGACTGCTGGAGAAATGGTTTGTAAAAGATGAGATGGAATAGGATCGAGGGGACAGGTGGTAGGATGGCTAGATGACATGAGTTTGGAGACCTCAGAGTCAGATAGCTGAGAAAAAGAAGTGAGTGTTTGTGGTGTTGCTGGTGTAATAAGAATGTCAGTATGAGGTGTGGCAAATTGAACACTGATTGTGGCAGTTTTGTTGAGGAAGAATGTAGCGAAGTCATCAGTAGAGAGTGTTGAAGATGGAGGTGGAGGACAGAGGAGGGAAGAAAATGTTTTAAATAGCATGCAGGAGTTAGAAGCGTTGTTAATTCTGTGATGGAAGTATGTATTTTTAGCAGTAGTGACAGCAGCAGAGAAGGAAGCCAGAAGAGATTGGTAAGACATAAGGTGTGCAGTGTCATTTGTCTTGCACCACAACCTCTCTGCACCCCTGAGCTTAGAGCGATGCTCCTGGAGAACATCAGACAGCCAGGGAGCAGAGGGAGTGGTGCGGGCTGGCCTAGACGATAGTGGACATACTCTGTCCAGACATGATGTTAGTGTAGAGCAGAGTGTTAGTAGCGCTGTCAGTATCAAGTGAGAGGAGTTCGTTAGATGGAGGGAGTGCAGATGAAACCATAGTTTAAAGTCTAGTGGGTGAGAGCGAGCGTAGGTTTTTGGGAAAGGAGACCTGAGGTTGGGTTGGCATCATAGCCAAGGTGAATCGGATATGTGTGTTTAGACACAGGTTAGGTGTCAGGATATTGGATATGTATCCAATTATTTCCACATGGCTCCGAATGGAACAAAATCGGATCTTGTGCGGATTGTTGTAATTACACATGCAACAATTTCCGATCTTTCAATATTTGTCATCAACCAGGGCTTGATTATGGCAGAGTGCATACAATGGGTTTGGCAAAATGTAGACCAATGGGTCAGCTCACTATGATGCGGGGAGAGAATTTAGGTCAGGAACAGATAACCAGGGGTAGCCAAGGATAGTATCATGTCTCGGGGAGTCAATGACATAGAATGAGATGGCCTCTTTATGTAAATAGTCCAACATGGAGTTGTAGTGCACATGTTTTATAGTTGATGCAGTCTCCTATGAGGATGTTGTTAACAGCACTGATCTTGATGGGTGGCATACAGGGTTGAGTAGAAAGGTTGAATTTACAAGTTACAAGTTACAAGTGGAGTTTATTGTCATTTCAGCCATATACAAGTACATAGTGAAACCAGACAACGTTTCTTCAGACCAAGGTGCCTACATAAGACATACAGGGCTACATAAATTAAACATAATATATACATAAAGTGCACAAGTGCCAAACATGTGCAGACAGCACAAGACAGTAGTAACAAATGTAAACATGAGTGTTAACAATGTAAACATGGGTAGCATAGTTTTGGCAGCCAGATGTGCAAAAAGAGGGGTGGGGAATGCCCAGTTGTGTGCGTATATATATATATATATATATATAGGTTTGTGTGCGTGTGTGGGAGTTTTGTGTGCGTGCGTGACGGTAGGAGGGTAATGTGTGTGTGGGAGGGGTGTGTGGGGTCATCCACAATGCTGATGGCTTTGCGGATGCAGCGTGAGGTGTAAATGTCCATGATGGAGGGAAGAAGACCCCGATGATCTTCTCAGCTGTCCTCACTACCCGCTGAAGGGTTTTGCGGTCCAAGACGGTGCAATTCCCAAACCAGGCAGTGATGCAGCTGCAGAGGATGCTCTCGATGGTCCCTCTGTAGAATGTGGTGAGGATGGGTGGTGGAAGGTATCCTTTCCCCAATCTTCTTAAAAGTATAAGCGCTGCTGGGCTTTCTTGGTTATGGAGCTGGTGTTGAGTGACCAGGAGAGGTTCTCCGCCAGGTGAACACCAAAAAACTTGGTGTTCTTGACAATCTTCACAGAGGAGCCGTCGATGTTCAGCGGGGAGTGGTCATGCGGGGGTGTGCTCTTCTGAAGTCAACAACCATCTCTTTTGTTTTGTCCACGTTCAGAGACAGGTTGTTGGCTCTGCACCAGTTCGTTAGCCATTGCACCTCCTCTCTGTATTCTGACTCGTCATTCCTGCTGATGAGATCCACTACGGTTGTGTCATCAGCGAACTTGATGATGTGATTTGAGCTGTGCATTGCTGCACAGTCGTGAGTCAGCAGACTGAACAGCAATGGGCTAAGCACACAACCCTGGGGGGCAGTGTGGTGATGTCGGAGGTGCTGTTCCCGATCCGGACTGACTGAGGTCTCCCAGTCTCCAGGATCCAGTTGCAGAGGGAGGTGTTCAGGCCCAGCAGGTTTAGCTGTTCTTCCTGGTTAGCAAAAAAAATCTCCACTTGTCGAATAAAGCCCCGGCATTGCTCAGCTGAACCATAAAATTTCTCTGGCATAGCCAGTCTTACCATCTGTGGTGTGGAAGAAGGAAGCGATTGAATGTAATGGGTCAGATCTTCGTTTGCAGACTGAAGCTTGTTAAGCTGTTCTTGGTAACCCCTAAGCACTTCACTTTGATAAGCAAAAGCCGCTTAAAGCTGGGAAACTTCCACTGGATTCATAGGGGGTGAAATATTCGGTAATGAGGGTGCAATACATTTGCAGAAGTTTAATGGTAAAACAGTTCAACAATCCAAATCGTGAAACAGAAATCAGAGTCAAAGTCACAGAAAACAGTCCAACAAGCAAAAGGGTAATCCAAATGGCAAAGGTCCAGAGAAACAGGCAATAAATCAAACACATTGTAATCAACAAGACAATAGAAACGCTCTGTAAGGCAGTAGAACTGGCAATACTTTGCAAGGCTTGTTTGGCTCGGTCATGCTTAAATGGCTGCCAAACAGGAAATTGTCATAGAAACAGAGTGGTAAACAACTTCTTTGGTCTATTGATTGTAGCTTGAGAAGTCTGCAATTTGCGAGGGCTCCCTCTGCTGGCGTGACATTACAGAGAATAAAAAATCAGATTTTTTGTGCCAGTGTAAACAGCCACTGAGCCAAAAGATTATGACCAGTCATGGGTGAAGTAGTAAGGTCCAGCCTGTGAACAAATCATTCTTTTGAAAGGTTTTAGTGAACTGGTTAAATCAGTGCCCAACACATTGCACAACTAGAAAACACATCCAAGATGATGACAATGCTTATTATTCCTTAATTGAACAAAATGTAAATCAGCTATGTGCTTACACATGACTTGTATGTCTTTGAATTTTTTTAAATATGTTTTAATGTTTTTTTTATCCACCATGATAGAATTAGGTATGCATGACATTACTGAACATATGTACGAACGTTATGTATGTTTGTAATTTTAAAATAATTTAATGATGGTTGTAGGAGAAATGTGACACAACACAGTGCACAATACTCTGCTGCATATGGGTCTGCTTAAACGCAGACCAATTAGAGTGCCTATGAAGACCCCTGTTCATCGTCCAAAATAACCTACAATTGGAACACAAGCTTTAAAACTGGATCTTTGCACAGTGGAAGAAGGTGGCCTGGTCCAATGAGTCTCATTGTCTTTTATATCTATAGATGGCCATGTACACTGTTTACCTGGGGAAGTGACAGTACAAGAATGCATTGTGAAATGACAAGTCGGTGGAGGGAGTGTAATGCTTGGGGCAATGTTCTGTTGGTAAAACCTTTTATGTGGCATAAATTTAACAGGTGCTACCAACAGGTGCACATTGGGGTAAAGTAAGGAGACCCTTTTGAACAATTTTTTTTAAACCAAAAAAGTTACGGTTTGCAGTTTTAAATAAAGTGTCAAACACATATTTCTGTACCATTTGTCCTATTTTGACTGTTCACCTAAACAGCACAACACCTAAAATGGCATTCAATCATCCATAATACTCTTTAAATATTTACTGTCCATTTTTTAAGCCTTTTACACATTCTTCTTTTTCTCTTAATTTGTGTCAAAACTGCCTTTTCCTTTGAAACTCTGCTACAAAGCCAGGACTTGAGGCACTTGTAAGGATCAATAAACAGCATTTGATGGACAGAAACACAAGGTAATTCATTTAATGCAAACAGTCAGAATTGCACAGGAATGGTAACAAGAAGTCATAGTGCAGATTGTCCAGGTCTATTAATACTACAGATAAAGAGAATGATGATAAGTTGCAGGTGTGTGAATAGTCAGAACACTATTTCTCTGGAACATAGCCATCCCAGTCAGGCCTTCCCAGGAAGAACATCTGGAAAGAGTTCAATAGAGAGTGTTAGCAGTCTGACCATTCAGTTCTATCAGAGTTGAAGAAGTAGAATCCTCCAATGAATGCTGGCAAATACTGTCTTCCAGTTTTAGCAGGGAAGTCACCCGCACTGTCATACGCACAGTTTTCAACAAAAATACAGACATCAGCAGACAAAGATGATCAACAGAACTTGTTTTTCACAGGCAAGTGGTTTCCTCTCCACATGTGTATGTCCAACATGTGTAGCCATTAGTAGTAAATATCCGACACTTTCTGTCAACTGTCAATCAAAACAATAAGTGATTTATTACCCCCCTTCTTTCCCTGTTTATGACTTGTCCGGTTGTCAATCAGAAGTTTGTACATGTCTGGACCTGTCCGGTGCCATATAAAACTGATCCCACCATTCCTTTCTGACTTCCTTCTTGACTTCCTTTTTGATTTGCTTTCTCTCAATAGTATAGTAAGCAAGTAGGTGTGAAAGTTTTGGTAGGGAGATAAATGTTTTACGACGCGAAATGTGTGTGTTGACACTGCTGAGTTGAATTAGTTCCAGTGTTCACGCTTCAGACGGACATGAAGGTGGTTGATCTGAGACTTTGGGTCACAAATTCATCTCAGTGTTTAGCTAGTTTCCTGATTAAAGAAAAATCCCCTCAATTTGTTTGTCTTCCTGCCTGTGGGAAGATCCATGTGCTGTCGCCTCTAAAGTTAAATCAAAGTGAATATCCTCAACGTTTGTGTTAACAATGTATGTCACAGTGTCTATGTTTTATAGTATCAGACATCAGACAATAGATCTTTTAGATTATTCTTTTTGAATATCATATAAAATACCCAGACCTTAGTTTAGAATTGAAACAGTTGTTGGCATGGTGTGAAAAAAAAGTTGTTTTTAAAAAAAAACATCAGCATTTTAACCATGTCTCTATGTATAACATAAAATAATAATTATTTTTTAACAAGTAAATTATCTTAAGTGTATTCTAAATGTATTCGTTGTCATTGTTTTTAAATTTAAAACTACCAACATTACTCTTTAAACCTGTTAAAACAGTCAAATACAAGAAATGAAGGGGTGTGTCACAAACGGCGGATTATTTGAATGATAGGTCGGCTGTCATATCCGAAAATGGTAGTGCCTGTGTATATGTTACCAGATGTTATTTCATGTAGGTGTTTTTTTTACTCAAATTACTTTTCTGGGGACACCCACTTTTCACAGTTTACCCCACCGGTGTGTACAAATGGTACATTTTTTAAATGCAAGAACACCCATGAAGAGAAGTATGGCTTAATACCTCGTCACCATTATTAAGAAATGTTTTATTTATAAACAGGGTTATGGTACAGATACAATGTTGAAAACAAGTACTATAACAATCTAGGTGCCTCAGAAGATATTAGCATTTCTGCTGTTGTGGAGGAAATTAAGTTGCTGAACCAAACACCGGGTGCATAAATCTATTATAGATGATTCATGTACATATAGTGTGTGTGTGTAAAAGTGTAGAATGACCATGGTTTATTTCTTACCAAATAGTGCAATACCCTGGGAATACATTTACATTTAGTCATTTAGCTGACGCGTTTATCCAAAGCGACTTACAAATGAGGATAAGGAAGCAACATCAAATACAATAAGAGGCAACAGTGAATAAGTGCTAAAGACAGGTCTCAGATATTTCAACACAGTATAAGGATTTTTTTGTTTTTTTTAAAGTAGAAGTGGGGGTGTGTTAGTAAATTAGTCAAGGAAGTAAAGACGAAAAAGATGAGTTTTTAGTTTTTTCTTGAAAATGGCTAATGACTCAGCCATTCTGATGGAGATCTGGAGTTCGTTCCACCAACCGGGCAGAGTGAAAGAGAGAGTCCGGGAGAGTGATTTTCTCCCTCGTTGGGATGGAACCACAAGGCGACGGTCATTAGCTGAACGCAGATTTCTGGTGGGCACATAGCTACGCAGAAGTGAGAGTAGGTAGGGAGGTGCGGATCCCGTAGTCGCCTGAATGCAAACATCAGAGCCTTGAATCTGATGCGAGCAGCTATTGGGAGCCTCCAGCAGTCCCGCCTTGACGGCCTAGGCACCGTTGGCGGCGGTGATGGTCACCCGGAGGGCGGGAACCAGCTGCGTGTCCCCATGTACGCAAGTGATGGGTAGAAAGCTCCTAGGGGCTGGTTGCGGCGGGTAGAAAGCTCCTAGGGGCTGGTTGCAGCGGGCAGAGTCGGGGATGGGTCAACGTGACCGCACTGCCCGAATCCAGCAGCGCTTGCATGGGCCGCCCATCGACCGTGACGTCCGCCTCCGGGGCGGCGGGCGGTACCCACTAGTGGACGATGCAGCCCGCCAGCCAGCCAGGCTCGCGGGGGTGTCGGGGTTCCAGCAGGGTTCCAGATTCATCCTGATGCAAGGGAACCGTCGGTCTGCCTACTGCGCATGAGGCACTCTCCGGCGTGCGTCGCTCCTGGACCACCCTCCGGGAAAACGGTTGCGTTCTTTCCCCGGCCTCCCGGTGTTGGATCGCCTCCACGAGGTCGAGCACGGTGGCAGGATTCCTCATCCCGACCGCTCGACAGTGGGATCGCGGCAGGGCTCGGAGGAGGCAATCGATGACCACCCGTTCTGCAACCTGCACGGTGGTGGGATCCCCCTCGAGCAGCCAGTGCTGCGCAATGCGGGTCAGGTCAGTGGCTTGGGCACGAGCTGGCACCCGGGCGTGGTATTCCCACTCATGAAATTGTTGGGCGGCGCAGATGGAGGAGAGGCCCAGTAGGGCAGGGATCTCCGCCTCACCTCCGTGTACTCCTCGGTGACAGGGAGAAGTACGCCCACTGCGCCTCACCGGTGAGAAGGGGTGCCAGCAGCTGCGCCCAGTCCTCGTGAGCCCACCCCTCACGAGTCGCGGTGGTCTCAAAGACCCGCAAATTTGCCTCCACGTCATCGTCTGCCGTCATTTTGGGTAGCAGACGGGTGGCTTGCGCTCGGGGGCCGGCAGCGGTGCGTGGTGGGCAGCGTGGGCGCGCAGGGTCGTAAGCTTTTCCTCCGCCCAGTTCTGACGGATGATTAATGATTAATGAATTAATGAAAAAAGCAAAGACAAAAAAAATCTCTGGAAAAATGCGCTGCTGTGCTGTTGGTGCAGTCGGTTATTCTGTTACGATTAGTGTTTGCAGCGACAGGATGACTGAGATTAATGAGCGAAACGGGAAACGGGAATACTAACAAAAGATATTTAATAAAGAAAAACATACAAACACCTAACCGTTGAAATTAGAGTAATAGCAACAACAGATGCACAGCAGTGTAGCTCAACGACGTAGTTGAAAGGCATACAGAAGAAAAGTACATACAATAACTGACAAACTAAACATCCAAACTTAAGTAGTGCTACTAATCAAGGTGAAACAAGTGATGATGATTATCAAAGGACATGAGTGAAAACAGGAAAAAATGGAACCAAACAGAAAACTTCAAAAGAAGAGTCAGTGCACGTAACAATTATTGCTTATGTAGATGGCTAACCAGTGTTTACCAGGGAGAGTTGAAGGGTGAGTGTTGATTACAACCATAGACGGTAATGTTCTTAATGGCACTTGTGGTAAATGATCGCTTGGTAGTACTCCGAGAAAATGTGTGTTGTGTGAAATCCTGTCCATGACAGTGGTGAGCTGTATAGTGTCCATGTTCCAATTAATAGTAATTAATTAAGACCAGTCTATGGTTTGACACTTCTATGATGCTGTCAAATATATTGTAAACAATTAAGTTAATGGTACGTGGTAGCGCCTGTCTAAACTGAGCCTCCAGTCTAATATTCCCTGACTTGATTAGTGACACGTGCTAGTCGCACACCTCATCTGATGTGAGGTTAAATGCATAGAGTGTATATCCATACAGAAAATCCTCCCTATCTTGCTTGATTTTTAAGATGTCTTCCAGAGGCCAAGGCTAGCTGGTAAAATTTATGCACTGCAGATCTGCCTTCATATTCAGGTTGTAGCATTTTAACAGGTCCACCTGAAACTGTGCATCCACCCCGTAAACAATCACCTTATTTCTTTTGTATTTAAGAGAAGCCATTCTATGTAGCGTATAGGCATCCTCTGAGGCAAGCCAGTCTGTAACTTCTTTATCAGTTAGCCGAACACCATTGTAAAACACTGTGCTTTAGGTGATTTTTACCACCCAAAGACCCTGGATTAGATGGTGTATAATAAACTTTTTTCATGTACTCTGACATGTTGTTGTTTTACCACACCACAATCAATAACACACATGATTTAATGTTTTTGACTTTATATTTCCAAACAACAAAGATTTTGACGTTACACCCCTATCCAGATAGTGGGGAAACTGTATGTTTTTGCCAATCAGAAAGTCAACCAATATTTCAACAGTTTCACAAAAATTAATTTGGCCATTTGTTCTAGAGTCTTCGCTCTAATTTATCCCTATCAGGTTGAGGTCAGGACTCTGTGCAAGGCCAGTCAAGTTCTTCCACACCAAACTGGCTCATCCATGTCTTTATGGACCTTGCTTTGTGCACTGCTGTGCAGTCATGTTGAAACAGGAATAGGCCATCCACAAAATTGGGGGCATGGAATTGTCCAAAATCTCCATACATAATTGTAAAACAACGACCAGTTTTTAGCAGCGAAAAATAATTAGACACGCCTCATTGTGTGAACGCTGTACAGCATCACAGTGCGCTTAGTCTTGTTGAACTCATACCACCCTGTATGATTCTTAGAAAGTGAAAACTTGTGTTTCATACAATCTTCCTCAGTGTGTAAAAACTTTAAGCTAATTCGTGTTGGTCTTCTAAGATCTTCCATTTCCACCCGTTGGTGATGTGTCAAAAGACCTTGAAGACTGAGGGATTTTAGGAGCGGATGAACAAGCCATTGTTAAAGAGACAGAAATGCAGCCTGCAGACTCTGACATACACTCTGAATTCTCATGCCTATTTAAACACACCAAATCTAGACACCTAGTACAATCATTAATTTTATTCACAAAACATATTAAGGAACATTTGCTTTCCTGTAGCTCAGTGGTTAGAGCATGGCGTTAACAACGCCAAGGTCATGGGTTCGATCCCAGGGATTGCACATACTTAGAATCAATGTATAGTATAATGCAATGTAAGTCGCTTTGGATAAAAGCGTCTGCCAAATGCCTAAATGTAAATGTAAATGTAAACATTTGTCACACTGGGTCAGAGGGTGTCAGACAGGATGGGGCCATGTGCTCTGATAAAAGCGTTATTCTGTTTTAACAACACCCCCAGCATATCCCCAACCAGAAGAATTTCAGACAGGATGGAAACATTCTCTATGGTAATGTGTGATTTTACTTTAGAGGCAACAACACATGGATCTTCCCACAGACAAGTATATCCCCCCAATTCTAATCCCAGCCCAGAATTGGGGGGATATACTTTAATTAGGAATCTAGCTGAACACACATTCAGATAAATTTGTGACCAAAAGTCTCAGATCAACCACTTTCATGTCTGTCTGAAGTGTGAACACTGGAACTGGAACCCATCTCAACAGTGTCAACACACACACACATCGTAAAACATTTATCTCCCTACCAAAACTTTCACACTTACTTGCTTACTATACTATTGAGAGAATGCAAGTCAGAAAGGAAGGAAGGAATGGTGGGGTCAATTTAATATGGCACCCGGACAGGGTTTGTATGATTGACAACCGAACAAGTCATAAACAGGGGAGGGAGGGGGGCAATAAATCACTTCTTGTTTTGATTGACAGTTGACAGACAATGAAAAGCCCCAATGAACCAAAGCCACCACCAGAGATGAAGTCAGAATGGGATGTGCTTTTTTTGAAGTTCCAATATTATGGAGGCAAGACCTTGCCTGATGGGGATTCAGCCGAAAAGGGTGTTAAGATCCTTCAAGCCAGTGTCTCTATTTATCAAATGTTACCTTCATAGCCAGAAGCTTACAGTTTCCCATCAGGATTTAACAGTGCAACCATTTCAGTTGCATTTGGTGGATACATGAAATTCACATTTCTTGCATTGATGTATAGATGGCGATCAGAGAGATGCTGAAAAACCTATGAGGGAGTGAATCAGGATTGCTTTTGTAAAAATATTACGCCTCTTCATCATATCCTTGAAGATCTCTTTCATAAAGAGATTCATAATTTCTATTTCATCTTTTTAATGGAAGACTAAAGTATGTTGAAAAGACCGAAGAACATGACCTAATATTCAACATCAGCTGTGCTGGTATCAAAAGCTTTCACCTAATTTAACAGTTATGGCTATCAAACCTCTTTGACCAAACTTCTTTGATTGATGCAAGGATGGAGACTTCTTTCACAAAGAAGTGAAGTGACCAAATATTGACAAATAAACAGTATTAACTAATAGCCAGCGTTCCCTCAGTCAAGGTAAACACTGCTTTAGCAATAAAGAACATACCACCATATGCAACCATAGCAAGTGATAGGACACACACATTTTGTGTACACCTTGATTACATATGTAACCCTCGTTCCTTGAAGGAGGGAACAGAGACGTTATGATAATGAACTGACGTATGTGGTCTCTCTTGAGAGCCCTATCATCCTTTGAATGGAAAAACGTGCCAATAAACATTGGCCTGAGATCCGGCCGCAGCTCGCTTTCATTTAGGTTTGTGCTGAGGAGCCGAGATGTGTCCTGGTCAATCAGCGGTAAATCAGGCTTGTGGCAAAGGGACGTAACGTCTTGGGGGGGGGTTACATACATAACCAAAATGTTCCCTTTCAGTCAGTCACGTTCAACGTTATGTCAACGAAACTGACGTATGGGATCCCTGTGGAAAACGCAGCAAGCCAACACACATTACGGGCTAGAAATGCAAGTATGGGCAGGCGAAGCGTGCCTCTGTACGATAGCTTCCCTGCCTCCGTAACCTACCCAGTGCTCTGTGCAGGCAACTTGTTGCAGCCCAGCCTGGTGCGGAGCCTGGACACGGAGAGGTCAAGGTGATTGTTCCTGTCCCCCCAAGAGAGGGCACCTTAGTGCACAGGTCTCCTTCCTCTCTTGGTATATGGTCACGAGAAACACTGGGGAAAATGCCGTTCCAGGGAAAGGGCGCTGCCGAGACCACACCCTGCTAAAAGGAGGTAATGTGTGGGAATGAGGTATAGACTAAAAAGGACAGTACTACCTATGTGAAATGTCTCTGTGCAGGTCCTACCTACTGGGATTGCTCACTGTCCCCAGAGACTGGCAACGATACAGCGCCAAGGGAAAGACACGGGTTCACCGATAGGGAAAGAAAAAGCACTAAGAAAGAAAAGCAGTGAGCTGATCGGGCAAGTGTAGGGGTCTTCTTTACAGGGACTGGGTGGAGCCCCACTCCAGTCCGGTGGCCACAGCTGCCCGGGTAAGCATGGCTGTCAACTCTGAGTCAGAGTCCAGAGGAAAGACCCAGCCCGAAGGGGGAAGTTCTTCCTCATCCTCAGAGAAGAACAGCCCACTCTCCAATGCAGTGATCAACATCCAGTCCTCATCTGGCGCGCTAAAGGTGATAACGGGTCCCGCGGGAGGAGGGCCGTCACCACCCGACAGCTCTAGTTCCAATGCTGCAGAGGACTGGGAGGTCCGCAGGAAATGACCCGGTAGGAAGTCTCCACAGGGACCTCAAGGTCTTCCAAAGCACTAACAAGCCTTCAGGCTATGCCTTCAAGCGCATAGCCTGTGCAACAGAATGAGGCGCAGGTGCAGAAGGAGCTTGATCTCTCATAAAGAGAGAGAGCTGTGACCACAGCTTTGAGATGGGCATGCTCTCATAATGAGAGCACAACCCAACCATGAACTCCACAACTGCATGCTCTTCACCCAGGCATGTGAGCATGGTCAACAGACAAGGTCCGGAAGTGAACACATCCAGGAACATACGGATGGAAAGGCGTCTTTAAAAAGACGAGCGGAAAGACATCTTTAAAAAGACGCACATCATCCGTAAAAAAGCTCATTAAAATGAAAATTTGCTCTTTATAGGAAATAAGCTCTTTTAAAACCAGGTCCGCCGAAGTGCTGAGGGGAACCTCCACCGGAAGCAGATGAGAGCTGCTGATTGCGCTGTCACCCACAGCAGACGCTGGAGAACTCAAAGGCGATAGTCGAATGACTGTGAGTCACGAACACCCGGCTCCAAAGCAAAAATCTGAATGAAAGCAAGCTGTGGCTGGCTTTATACACCCGCTTCTGGGTAGGCGTGACCCAGCCCGCAAGTCCTTTGCCCAATGCTCATTGGCTCTTTCCTCTCTGGCCAATGTTCATTGGCGCTTTTTTCTATTCAAAGGTGATAGGGCTGTCAAGCGAGACCCCATACGTCAGTTTGTTGATGTATGTTGAACGTGACTGACTTTCACATGTGATTTCATGGGTTTCCCGTGAGAATTTATTGGGATTCACACGCAAGTAAATATTCCAAAACCACACATTTTCATCTGGTCTTGTTTCTGCACATTAAATTCATGTGGACATGCAAAGAAACGTGATCATGTGTGAAATGTGTGGTTATGGAACACTTTCATGTGAATTCCATTTTTTTAGTATTGTGTTATTTTTAAAACTGTAATTGCCACAATTGTGGAAAGATTGGACATATAAAAAGTATGCAGGGTTAAAGTCACATCTGAACAGTAGATCTGCTGGACAACAGAATAAGCACAAAGTTAAATTTCCAGAATTGTAATTGTTCTCCCTGTCAGGTAATAAAGAGAAACAGGCATTCTGAGGCATTTTACTGTGAATCAGACAGTTTTACTGATGGAAATTGATACAGGGCCATGTGGTTCATTTCTGAACAACATGTTCATAACCATAGTTGATGCCTATTGTAAGTGGTTAGAAGTTTTCCATGTCACAAATTACTTCTCAGGCTACAATTAATAGACTAAAGATGGTTGTTTCCAGACTAAAGATGGTTGTATTTTTGCATACTACACGGTCACGCAACAGACAGGAATTGTGTCTTATAAGGTACATAATCCATTATCGGACACAGTATATAGATGGTATAGTAATCAACTGAGATTACAGTTATTCCTCGGAGACTCCAGTGCCACAGTAAAAAAAAGAGACTGTTGACCAAAGTTCTGGAGCCTGAACATCAACTAGTGCATGTTAGGTACTATTAAAACCACCTGAACCCTTGGTTGCAAGTACAGTAGGTCTGCAATGTTCTAAACAGACTATTGAAATACCACAGACTATTGCATTTTTTGTGTTACAAAAACAAGTAAAAAAGTAATGAATGTATGTGGTAAAAGTTGAAGGTGGTGTTAAACTTAATGGGGGAGATGATGTGGTGTATAGCGAAAACTGAAGGTGTGTATTCCTATTATCTGATTCATTTATGGCATTTATTGGTTCCTTTTTAGTTTAAAGTCATGTGATGTGGTGCTCACAAGGGCGTGTTGACGTAAGTATTGTTTGCAAATTGTGTTTGATGGCATTTTTCTCGTCAATATTTTACATAAAATATTTTAGATATTTGGCCTTTAGCTACCTGGCGTTTAGATGTAGGATACTGTTGACAAATGTGTTAAAGGACCATGACCATGACAGACTGCGCCCGAAAATGACCTTTACGTTCAATGAGTTAGCAGACGTTCTCAAATTCCTGACACACACATACATATAATAAAATACCATTATGTGCTGTATTGCAGAAAATCGATTACAGCACCTTAATGTTCAGATTTGTTGCCCTACTGGAAAGGGTTAAACATGTTTGGCACACGTCAAGTACTCTCTGATTCCCCATAGCGATCAGATGAGAGAGCTGCAGGGTTCTCTTTCTCTCTCTCTGGGTGCACGTTGGAGTTGATCTGTTCTGCTGGGTCGTTTCAGGCCACGTCTATTCGACCACTGGAGCAAACACTGTCATTTCAGGGATATCTACAGCCACTTGTACTGGACATATATGCGCATACTGGTTTGCAGCTTTCAGGGTGAGATATTATTTCCTGTGTTTTGGGGCGGTGTGAAGTGAAACGACATGCTCTGCTGAAAAATGTATCCGTGTTAAACACCGAAAACCAATGTCACAGCGATGATTTCATGTTAAAGATGTTTTTGCAAGCGGGTGCAGTTGTGTTGTACTGTGTCTTTTGCTAAACCCAGAGTCCTTAATGGTTTTAGAAACATCACATTTACACCAACGCGTGATTACATTATAATATATTTACTAACATGATACTAACATATTAAGTTACGTAGTGCATGGTTTACTGTTTTTGTTGCATGCAAAGTTATGTACATAGCTGTATGTACATGCGTGCATGCCGTTTTCAAACTTTTGTTATGATGGTTTGGTGTCATAATAAGCTTTTTACGCTACCAGACTGTATTTTTTTAGGTCATATTTATTTAATAGGAATATTTTAGTGCTATTATTGGTTTGGGCTGTCAGAATGGCTCAAATACAAAGAGCAAAGGGTCTGACCCACTTAAAACTGTTTCATTGCGCTGAAAATTCGCAGATTACAGACATCACAAACACATTATTTTATTACTATAATACTGTCAATGTTGTAACATTTGACTCTTAATTTTGTTGCAGTGGCTTGATGGCACTGTGAAATGATTGTTTGTGCATATACACAGAAACGGCAAATATTTTTATTGTACCTATAATTGTTAACACCTGCATTGAAGACTGAATATCTGAATATCACCTTACCATTTACACTATTTCTGTAGTAGACACTGTGTATATTATGCACAGTGTGCAGAGCACTGTATACTGCACATTTCAACAATGCAAATGACTTGTTCTTCAATTTTCAGTGTGCCTGAGGAACTAGGGGGAATATCAGTCATTGTAAAACCATATTGACCCAATTTCTTAATGCGCATTCATAGTCTGGTGAAAAATGAATTTTTACTCTAACAACTATTTCTTGACTTGTTATTTGCTCTGTATGGCAAATTACATTTTTATACAGAATTGATTTATTGTGAGATGACTGGAACCCACTAGCTAATTTAGACATACTAGACAGCAATTTAGTATACTACTATTTACAGTGTTCACTGTTGCATACTGCAGTTTCAAATACTAAAAAAATAGAAGACGGTACTGTCTGTATGAAGTATGCACTAAGCAGTACACTTGTATTTTATTTTAAACATAGCTGAAATCTAGACACAACACTGGGTTTGGAAAAAAAAATCTACTGTTATGCAATCAAAATGAACCCTGTGACATATAGTGAAGTGCATGTCAGCGCAGGCAATGCAATAATCCTATTATCAGTTTTGTGTGTGTAATGAAAGTGGAAGACACGCAGTAGAAAGAGGGATGTTAAAATATGTTGAGACTATTTGTGTTTTTCTTTACGCTAATTTCTCTGCATCTGGAAGGTTAGTTCAGGTCTACTGTGTCATGTGGATCACTAAATCTATTTAAATGCAGGGCAACCTGAAACCCATTTGATTACAGTTCATGTCAGGTGTTGAATTTAAAAAAGTGCATTTTTAATTAGTGGTGCATGCGAAGCAAAACATCACTATTACTCTCTTGCATACTTCTGTTTCTGGATACTTACGAAACTTGGGTACATAACTCGTCCCAGACAGTTTGTCGTAGATCCATGAATGAGGGGTCAGATTGACTGGCTTATTGAGGAGGGGTGCGGTATAACTTTTATAAGCGATGCGGTGTACAATGTTTTTAGAGCGTACAAAAAAGTGGGAATTTTTTTATGGAAAAAATTCCATAAACATTAGGCTGAATTTTCTGATGTCATTAGAATGTCATTATATGTCTTGGTGTGGACTCGACTCACTCAACTTAGCAGGGAGCAACAAATTGCAACTGACATTACAACTTCTTAGCCACACCCTGGCAACCAGTTACAGTACCCTAGCAACCGCCCCATAGACTTCCATTGAAAAAAATCCCATAGATGTTGGGCACATTGGGTAGATCTTTGTGATGTCATAGTTCCGCATCAGAATGTTTTAAACACTTGGGGGTAGGCTCATACTGCTCGGCTTAGTGAGCAGGAACAAATGGTGATATTTCAACTTGATAGCCACGCCCTAGCAATCAGGTACACTACCCTAGCAACCACCCTATTGACTTCCGTTTAACAAGGTAATCATCAGAACATCATAGAGACAAGTGGGTCACCTGTTTTGACTCAGACTGGCAAGTAGTCTTTATTATTACCATGGAAACTGTCCAGCCATGCCCTAGCAACCATTTAGAGCACCCTAGCAACCGACATTAATTAGCTATATCTTAGCACCAGAACATCATAGAAACATGGCTCTTCACATACACATCTGTCTATTTGTTTTACCCTGTTAACTGTCTAGCTACAGCCTAGCAACCATTTACAGTACCCTAGCAACCATGTAATAAAATGAATAAGCCATATCTCAGCATTAAAACATTGTAGAGACATGTGGGTGAGCGTATTTGACTTGGCTGTCAATGGGCTTTAGGTATTGCCTGACAACTTCCTAACCACACTCTAGCAACGATTTAGATCACCCTAGCAACCTCATAACATCATGAATAAGCCATATTTTAGTATATCTATCATGCTAAATCATGCTAGCATGATGCAAGCGTAATGCTAGCTTCATGGTAATTAATGCTATCATCATGCCATTTCATGTTAAAACATGTTAACATCATGCTAAATCAGACTAGTATAACATTAAATATATGTGTATATATATCAAATAATTTATATACGCTATATAAATAAAGTTGACTTGACTTGAGATGTACTTAAAAGGTAAACCTGTGGGTTGAACACACGGCTATTGCATGTACATCTCCATTCAGCTTTCCTGTCGTTCCAAGATGCACATACTAGCAGCCACTCTCTTGCCATTGCGTCTTTATGAATTTATACTAGTTATACTAGTCTGTATAATTATACTAGTCTGATTTTGTTATACTAGTCTGATTTAGCATGATGTTAACATGTTTTAACATGAAATGGCATGATGATAGCATGATTTAGCATGATAGATATACTAAAATATGGCTTATTCATGATGTTATGAGGTTGCTAGGGGCAGCCGTGGCCTAATGGTTAGAGAGTTGGACTTGTAACCCAAAGGTTGCAGGTTCGAGTCTCAGGTCCGGCAGGGATTGTAGGTGGAGATTGTGAATTACCAGCACCCTCTCCACCCTCAATACCACGACTGAGGTGAGACCCTTGAGCAAGGCACCGAACCCCCAACTGCTCCCCGGGCGCCGCAGCAATGGCTGCCCACTGCTC
>JAZGTJ010004799.1:0-29555 GCA_036877575.1 Botia almorhae
AGTTATCACAAGTTCACAAAACTTCCCCATGTGATAACTAGCCACAGTCACCATATATACATATATATATATATATATATATCAACGCAGCAATCACAACATGCTCTTGTCTGAAAGAACAAACATTGGCAAATAAGATGAAACATAAAAACAAATCACCTGGGCAATCCTCCAAGATCAAGATCTGCGCCTATGTACGGCCCTGGTCTTAAAATCACCCAGAGCCCCGCCTCTGCCGCCAGATAAAGAAACGCTCTGTGTATTCAAAGCAAAGAATGACACATAATTTACATCTCACATGTAAAGAATCATAATATAGTAATGCAGAGAACATATATGTAACCATTACTTCATTAGTTTGTTGTAAGTGCTCACAAGACCTTCGAAGTGTTTGTATCAGTTTACAATACAATGAAATTCACAACTCCTAACAAAAACGAGCCCCAATGTGTCTCCCAGTGTGAAAGCTTCTCAGCTGGATGGGCAGTTTGTGTTGTTATGGAAGGGAGTCTTTAATGTATTCCCTGTGGCATTCCCAACCCAGATAATGATGGGTACCATTGTGAAACGAGCGCAAACTCCCTGCTGACAGCAGCTAACCGACAATACACTCGGGAAAAGCGCCAGGAGCTCTGAGATGTTTGTCTTTCCATGTGAAAGTCTAACAAGGTATTAAATCACTTAAATAGTGGTGAGGTGATTCCAGAATCCAAATATGTGGATCACACAGTGTTAATGTTGTCACATATGGGAATTCTTACTCTAAATCAAGACCTCCGTGGAAATGGAATTCTTCCTTCTCCGGCTGATGGAGGGACCATGGAATATCACTGCAAGAGAATTACAGACGGATCACCGCTCAACTCCGGCTGCTTTCCCAGCAGCATGAAATACGATGTGTCCCCGTTTTACACTTACACGGTGAGAGTGTTGAGACCGCAAGCTTTCATCTTCATCATCCGATCCTTCCAGTACGCTCTGGGAACACGAAAGTAGTGTAAAGTGCCCCCCAAAATTCGGAACGGCTGTCCTCCCAGAGTGAACTGGGATGAGTTGACCCTCATCCCCACGGCCCTGTTGATCCTCATCTTTCCTGACCGAACTCTGGCCACACATATAGTATTGATATATAATATAAAATTGATAATATAATAATACTATAATATAATATAACATAACAACATAATATAATATTGTAAAGCTGTACTACATATAGCGTTTCGTGAAAGAATGTTTCATTTACATTTAGTTATAAAACATATCAACAATTGATATCATTCAAAGAATTAAACTTTTAATACACTTCTACATTTCCTTGCAGCCATGTCTAATATTCTACGCAAAGATTTATCTTCCATTACTGTGTTCACTGCATTTCTAAATTACATTCTACGCAACTGCACACAGAAATCTTTAGAATACTGCACTTTTCATCGTAACGAAAGTGCACAAATGTGTCTTACCCAAAGTGACGGTAAATAATAAAACCGGCGACACATAGGAACAGAATAACATAACGCCTTCTGTGATTGCTTCTTATGCTGAAAACAACCATCCTCAACCACTCACAAAGGATTCGAGAAATACAAATATAATCTAAAACAACAAGCCCTCCGGGTTCGAGTAAAAGGGAGTGACATTTATGCCGTAAGTTTCTTAGAAACAAACAGAACGCGTCGCTCGGGTATCTGCGGTGTAGTTTCTCAGCGCAGCCTAATGGACTTCACATCCCAGCATGCATCAGAGACCGCAGGGTGCATGCGCATTAGCACTGGGTCGATGCCGTTTCGTTGAGAGCTTCAGAACAGAAACGGAGAAACTTCAAGGCTTCAGGTGAACGGAAGATTTTATCGCAAACAGGTGCATGAGGTACGATGTGCTAGATTAACACACAGACATGTGTTGCGATGGATAGTCGCGTCTGTTTGTGGTGTTAGCGTGACCTGTTCTGTAGTTAGCTGCCAAGCTAATAAACAGCTGCTAATACTGCTGGGTTTGTTGTTTACCAGATAGGTGATCTCATGACAGAAGAGTTTTAGTGACAGTGTTCCGATAATCGAAGTGATAATAAACAGATATGACCTGATTTTGTTAGAGTTATAAAATATTTTGTTAACACGAGGCTTTAGACTAAACATATATGTCAAAACCAAGTTTGTCAGTCTTCAGATCAGATTTTCTGCTTTATCAAACTTTTATTTTTACAAACATGAAAGTGTGGAACTGAAACATAAATCCCTTTATGTAAAAGTTTGCAGGCTTTCTCGCTTCCTGTCATGAGATCTCGTCCGGTTTCTTGCTGCCCCTCCTGCAGTTGATGAATCCACAGCCGGTGTGGAGATGACGGACAGCGTCAGAGCGTTTCTGCGCAATCTTGCGACGGTCAGCACCTAATTTTGCATGTGATAAACAATGTGCGGTACAGCTTCATGACTGTGCATTATCAACTCCTCATTTGTTAGGTTTTCTGTCAGGGCCTACAAAACCAAAATTATTAACACTTGATCATTACAGTGTACAAGATGATGTGTCAGATTTTAAAGTGACTTTGGCCATAATATAACATAAAGTGATTCTGTAATAAGCAGTATTTGTTGTGCCATTCCAGGGGATCAAGGACTCCATTCTGGGCATTGGAACCATCACCAAGCTGGATGCCCGGATACAGCAGAAGAGAGAGGAGCAGAGGAGGCGGAGGACGAGCGGAGCTCTGGCGATGAGAAGGGCTCAGAGCGAGGAGCGGAAACAGGACAGGTAGATGAGTCACTGTACTTTGTATTGTATTATTGTGTGTTCCAGTGTGGCCTTGATAAAATATGTTTCCTCACTTTTTTTGCGTTAACAGCGAACCAAAACTAGCAAGTCGAATTTTTCAGTGCTGTGCCTGGAATGGAGGTGTGTTTTGGGTATGTCTGTTGATCCTTCATTTGTCAGCTGGGCTGGTCATGTTTGTTTAGGAGTCTCAAATCCTATGACTTTTTCTCTGTCTTACAATGAAGATTTGCTATTAATGTTATGTCTTTGATCTCACAGCTCAGTCTGTTCCTGTTCTATCGTGTATTTATTCCACTGTTGCAGTCTATTACCGCTAGAATAATAGGTATGCGTCTTCATTAGCTCCTTGCTATCTACTGTACGCACTTCATGTCCACTGTGTATTAATACTCTGCTTGTTGATTTGTTGTCAGGTGATCCTTCGTTGCACGGTAACGTTTGGTCCTGGCTGGAGTTCATTCTGACATCTGTCTTCAGTGCTCTTTGGGTTCTGCCTCTGTTTGTACTCAGCAAGATAGTTAATGCTATTTGGTTTCAGGTGAGATTTCAGAACATCAGAATTAAACACGAGTTTGTGTTAATGTTGAGTGTGTGTTTGAATGTTCTGTTTTGGCAGGACATCGCTGATCTGGCATTTCAAGTGTCGGGACGTAAAGCTCAGCCGTTTCCCAGCGTCAGTAAGATCATAGCAGACATGCTCTTCAATCTTCTGCTCCAGGCCCTGTTCCTCATTCAGGTAAAATATGGCTTCATTCTTTATGTGTAGCTCTGGTTCTTTGAATCTGCTTATCTTCTCTAAATCAATGTCTCTGTCTCTCTGTTTTAGGGATATATTGTGAGTCTCTTCCCTATCGATGCTATTGGTCAGCTGGTCAGCATCTTGCACATGTCGCTGCTCTATTCGCTTTACTGCTTTGAATATCGCTGGTTTAATCACGGTAAGATCGTGATTGCTTCAGATTAGATCTGCGTTTGTTATAACTGTTCTAATGGACATTTTCTCTCCTGTTAAGGAATTGAAATGCACCAGAGACTGTCGAACATCGAGAGGAACTGGCCGTATTATTTTGGCTTCGGTTTGCCCATGGCTCTTCTGACTGCACTGCCCTCTTCATACATCATAAGGTATAATTTGTAAATGTTAAGATGGTTTTGGTGATCATGATTAATGATGACTAATATCTCTTGAGTCAGAGTCTTTTGTTAACATGGTAACACATGACTGTACTTCAGTAATGAGAATCACCATTGATGATTCCATTATTGTACCCCAAAAGCTAAATGTCTGGAGGCTTTACAGTAATAACAGAAGGGGAAAATGTGCTTATTTTGTGCTTATTAAACGTGCTTTCTTAAATGTCATAAAATCACACAAAAAAATCTTAACAGTCCTCAAAGAGCATGGACTTTATTTCATTGTTGCAAAACGGAATTTCTGTTTTTTATATGTGCATTAACTGTTTATATTTAAACCCTAAATTCCTCCAGTGGCTGTCTGTTCTCCATCCTCTTCCCACTCTTCATCATCAGCGCTAACGAAGCAAAGACGCCAGTCAGACTCTAGTAAGTATTTCTTTTTCATTTAACGAGTGAAAGCAAACAATGTTTTCACGGCCGCATTCGTTTCGTTTCGCAGCCACTTCCAGCTCCGCCTCTTTTCACTGGTCGTGCTGATCAGCAACAAACTGTTCCACAAGACGGTGCACCTGCAGAGCTCCCTCACACCCTCAGCATCCGCGGAGAAACTTCCCTCGCCTCACGGTTCCCCGACGCGCCAGCGACCTCTGCACTCTCAGTGACCTCTTTTTAGGATATGTAACTCTGTTCGGTTCGAGAGTTAGTGTTGCGCATGGCCTGAAGGGAAAACGTTTTGTTTTGCATTGCGTTCTGTGTGTTATGTGTGAGCCCTGACAAACTTTTATTAGGAGAGATGAAGCAGGTGTATTTGCAATGTGAATGACTTGTGTTTGGTATCGGATTGCCCTGTGCCTATTCCACACGTGTGGTCATGTTTTCTGCTCTCTGTATTGTGCCATTTAGGTGATTTGTAGCGTTCGAAGACAGCACAAAACCTCTATGTGCACGTTTTTTGTGAACTGACCCACCCTCCTCTTTTATCCCTCATAGTCTTGGCTCATTTTATCTATTTATGGCCTTCTTTTTAATTTCATGTAATTTGTTTGTTTTGCCTTGTGAAGCCAGACACATGACGGTGTGTTGATCAGATAACACTAAGCTCTGACGTAGTTGTTTAGGTAATGACCTGAGGAATGAGTTTGAAAGATTCCTGGTTCCCACACTGAACACTAGACTGGCGCTTCTGACAAAAGATCAAATCAAAAGGCTTGTTTATGCACCGTTTTTTCTTAAACAGAAACATTATGTTATCTGCTAGCAGATGTTTTAAAGCTTGTTACTTTATGGATTAGAGATCAGCTTCTTACAAAAAAAAACAGTTCAGAGAAGAAGGAAAATACTGTTGTCATTTACTCACACTCTGGTCAGTTCAAATCCATACGTAAATGATGCATTATGGGAATGGCCACACTTCTTTAAATACAGCCAAAGCCTCTATTTCAGCTGGTAATTTTAATGCTTTTGCTGTATGGAAAGGAACGGTGTGTTATCATCGTGGGAGAAAGTCATTTGGGTTTGGAATGACATGAGCTTGTGTAAATACAACTTTAATGTTTTTACTGAACTGTAACATTACAATATAAACCTCAACCGGGAACTTCAATATTTATTTTATTTGGTTTCTTTTTTAACCCATTTTTATTTTGAGAAATCTATGACTGCACAATCCCGTCTTATCTGCAATGGTTTGTAGGAGATTTGCAACAGTTATTTGAAGGTATGCACATGCTTTAGTTTTCTGCTGCTGTCAGGTGACACTGCCAGGCTGGGTGATGCATATGAAACTGTTCTTTAGGTAATCACAAAACCAGAGTCGAGTGGACCTCAGTACCTGGAACCTGGTTTGAACATTTTACTGAAGCACATATTAAAGGTCTTGTTTTGATGTCATTGTATCTGTTGGAGGGAGGGTGCTGTGTGTTTTAAATCGAGTTGTGATTATCGTCAGGAATCAATAGTGTTATATCTGCAGATGGATATTTGTGAAGTGACATTTTGTAAAAGTATTACATTATTACAATAAATCTGGTCTATATACAGTATATTACAGTGTTTTTACCATTTTATAACTTAGAACATACTAATAGGTCCTAATCGCAATGTATCAGATAAAATATCCACCTTCTGTTACAAATGAACGCTCATAAATAGACATGGAACATAATGAAAACAAATTATTTAAATAGATGATGTTTAGGTAAAATATTAGTAGTTTAAGTTGTTTATAAAAGGTTTCAATGAAAGCTTTTCGTTAAAGCTCCTTTACTTTCTTGGTAACTTTGTTAAAAATGAACAAACATCAGTTATTGAACACAATTATTCAGTACGTAACAGATCAGTGTTGTAAACGGTCTCCTTAACTACATTCACAACATTAAGCTTATAATACTGATTGCCTAATAAGTCGTTGGGTCCGATTTTCCGGGAAATGTGATTTTGGCTTCAAAATACGTAAAAGAAAAACTATTTTGCAATTTGCAGTTTTATCATTCAAACAGAGATGGCGACAGAGAGGCAAAAGTTGCGGCTGTGTAACAAGTTGTCAACTTCACAGTGCTGACTGGCTCTCTACTCTTAGGACACGTCATATCTGGAGCGCCATGCGGAACTCGTCCTGACGCGATTGAATGACAGCTCAACGACCAATCAGAAAAAGATTTTCTTGTCGAGTTCTGACACGGAACCAATAAGCGTCTTCTCTACGTGGATGGGCGGGGCTTGAACGCAGAGAGGGTTGTGTGCGCGACTGTGGAAGGGTTGGAGTGAGCGAACCGCCGATGAATAAGACAAGTAATTTTCAACATTTATAACTTCAGCAATTATTTATCACATCTTTACGGCCTTTTCGTTGTTGTATGTTTTATGGGAGATGCATAATGCATGTAAATATTATACAGTAGCTTGCAAATCTGTGAGATATGTCATGTTAGCTAACGCTAAGCAGCTAAACTAGTGTCATAGTTTTAATAGTTTTATTTGTATAGATAAAATACTGATTTCTTGGGGACCGGACACTGTAATAGATGACATGAAGGCATATCTGTTCACCTGTACGATTCATATTAGATGCGTGGTTTGATAAGAATAACCAATGCGGTTAGATCTAAAAGAAGTTACAGGTCTGCATGACATTTAACACGGATGTGAGTTTGCCTTCAAATGTTAATTGACCCTAACGTGCGCAGTTTCTTACTACACTGGCCGTTTTCTATACTTGTAGCATTTGTTAGTCATGGTTTCCCCCACCAAAAACATAACTCAAAATTGATTGTTTCCTATCCTGTCGCTGGCTCTGTATTTACTGAATTTCGCTGAAGTTTTATATGTGTCGATAACCGACGTGTTTGATTCATCAGGGTGCGCCAAGTTGCTGAAAAGCTTATCATTAAAATCTTGTTCTTTGACAGGTATCAAGAGTTAGTCGTTCCTACCCTGTGTTAAGATGACCAAGCTGGGCTTCCTACGTTTGTCCTATGAGAAACAGGACACCCTGCTGAAGCTGCTCATTCTGTCTATGGCAGCCGTCCTGTGTGAGTTAATGCAGATTTCTACATCCTTCTTACCTGACATCCTGTACATCTGCCAACCTCTTATTCTGTGTGTTTTGTCATTTCACTCCAGCCTTCTCCACCAGACTGTTCTCTGTGCTGCGGTTCGAAAGTGTCATCCATGAATTTGATCCGTGAGTACAGCTATAGCATCCTCACAGCTAACAGGCAACGTTCTCAGGACGATGGCTAGCACTCTCTCAAAGTTATCAAAAATATTCTTGCGTTAACGTTAGTAGAACCTTTTTTAATGTTATATGTCATATATCAAAAATGATTCTAACAACCTACAACTGTTAGCTAGGATTACGGTGCGCTAGCATTATTGCACTAGCATCCAAGCACCAGCTTGATAACAGTTTGATCTTTTTTTTTTAAATGGCAGGTATTTTAACTACCGAACCACTCGATTCCTGGCTGAGGAAGGTTTTTACAAGTTTCATAACTGGTTTGATGACCGTGCTTGGTATCCACTTGGCAGGATTATCGGAGGCACCATTTATCCTGGTATGGTTATTATTTTAAGTAATTAAGTAGCATGAGAAGTACTCAGTTTATAGCTGCTTACAAATCTTTAATCTTTTTAGTCCAGTACCAAACTCCAGGATTCTTCACTCATGTTCCAACCACGCTATAATGTTGCTCATTAAACATTGCTTTGCAAATAACTATATTTTCAGCTAGTGAGGCTAATTGTCTGTTTGTTATTAGTGCTGGTAACTTAAGCAAGCATCAGTATTGCTATTGCTCATTTTGAACCAACCTTGAATGAAAGCAGTCAAACTTATGACTTTATATAACATGTTCATGTTATTTTCTCTGCAGGGTTGATGATCACGTCTGCGGCTCTATACCACGTGCTGCATTTCTTCCACATCACCATCGACATCCGCAACGTGTGCGTGTTCCTCGCCCCTCTCTTCTCCTCCTTCACTGCTATCGTCACATACCACTTCACCAAGGAGCTGAAGGTCAGAAGAACAGCAGCATGAGCCACCTGCTTAGTGATTATGTAGTCGACTGAATTTAACTCGAGTAACTCTGTATGTTGCTCATTCCAGGATGCAGGCGCAGGCCTTCTGGCTGCTGCCATGATCGCAGTCGTCCCCGGATACATTTCCCGTTCTGTGGCAGGCTCATACGACAATGAAGGTAGCGTTTTGCCTCTGAAGTGCTTTTTACACACACACACACACACACACACACACACACTCACACACTCTCACATATGTAGTTTTCTATCCCCTTCCACCAACTCCACCCCCAAACCTACCCTTCACATAAAACTTGGCATTAAAATAAACACAATTTAGTATGTTTTTAAAGCCATTTTATTATGAGGACACCATGTTTATGTTGTGATACACTTGTCGTTGTACTTGGATAAACCACATATACCAGCAGACACACACACACAATATAATAATATTAATATTAATTAATACATTTTATTTATTTTTTGTGATATGAAGGAATCGCCATTTTCTGCATGCTGCTGACGTACTACATGTGGATCAAGGCAGTAAAGACGGGGTCTATTTATTGGTCGTCTATGTGCGCGCTGGCTTATTTTTACATGGTGAGTGCCTTTCATATAACCAGGCTGTAATACAATAGCAACTACTGTTTTATAAACGTTTCATAATGTTTGATGATAACCCTGAAACTGTGTGTGGTGTCAGGTGTCCTCCTGGGGTGGCTACGTGTTTCTCATTAACCTCATTCCCCTCCATGTGCTGGTGTTGATGCTCACCGGACGCTTCTCTCATCGCATCTATGTGGCGTACTGCACAGTGTACTGCCTGGGYACCGTCCTGTCCATGCAGATCTCCTTCGTTGGGTTCCAGGTGAGATGATAAACAGCAACCTGGCTTGTCATTCCAAAGCATCAGACAAAATGAATCATCACACCACAATGTTACAAAAGCCACTTAAAGAGACAGTACACCCAAAAAAAAGGTCACATGGTGATCACAATTCATGGTCACTGTATGGAAAAACATTCTATTGAACGTGAATGGTGACCGAGACTGACTTTCTATCTGACATTTCCTTTTGTGTTCCATGGAAAAAATAAAATAAAATCATTATTAATAAAGTCATTTCCAGGTGAAGTTTTCCTTTTTTTTAAAAATTTTTGTGGTAAATTTGATATTGATTAGGGTTAACAATCTCTCTCTCTTTCCCCGCAGCCTGTCCAGTCCTCTGAGCACATGGCTGCTTTCGGAGTGTTTGGGCTGTGTCAGATTCATGCCTTCGTTGATTACCTGCGGAGCAAGCTGAACACGCAGCAGTTTGAGGTGTTGTTCAAAAGCGTCATCTCGCTGGTCGGCATCATTCTGCTCTCCGTGGGCACGGTGCTCATGTTAACAGGTGTGAGGACACGCCCCTTTTTATCTAAACACATGCAGCCTTTGTTAATCTGTGCTTTAGTTCTGCTGATAGGTCAGGTGTTTATACATTTGTTGGAAGTATTCAGCACAGTGACACAAGGTTCTCATGCTTTGAAGATAAAAGTGTTGATTCTGAAAATCTGCTTGCTACAGTAGCAGAAATATAATCACAAACCAAAAAATGAAAGGATACATAATGCATAATAGCAAAGAGAATGAGGGATAATGTACATTAGCTAACAAATGTAACATGACCACATACCAGATAAATGAATATAAGGACATTCAATTTTGTTTGACTGATGTCCACACGGTAAAACGAGAGGAAATGAAACTAGCACAGTCATGTAGGACATCAGTTGCCAGGGGCAACATGCAGAGTTCAGGAGTAATTATACAAATTGATCACAGAATTGTGCAACTGACCAATCAGAACTGAGTATTCAAAGAACTGTATTAAAATAACGTATATTAAAAAAGCATATTTGTGTATTGGCCTATTTCAGGGAAAATCTCTCCTTGGACTGGCCGTTTTTACTCTCTGCTGGATCCATCGTACGCCAAGAACAACATCCCCATCATCGCCTCTGTGTCCGAGCACCAGCCCACCACCTGGTCCTCATATTACTTTGACCTGCAGCTGCTGGTCTTCATGTTTCCAGGTATAGCGCCCTCCTTTGGTCAACTATTGGCATTTTTTGCATATTCACTTCATCAGATGATCTTAATACTGGTTGCTCTTGTTTCTCCAGTTGGCCTGTATTACTGCTTTAACAACCTGTCAGACGCTACCATTTTCATCATCATGTACGGCGTCACCAGCATGTACTTTTCAGCTGTGATGGTAAAACTTGTTACTTAAGTCAGTGTTATTAAGTCAAGATGCATTATTGGTATAGTCGTTTTCTAAATTTAATGATGCTCAGAAATGGCTTGTGACATTCGAACCGTGTTGACTTGTTCTGCTCAGGTACGTCTCATGCTGGTTCTGGCTCCGGTCATGTGCATCCTGTCCGGCATTGGCGTTTCTCAGGTTCTCACCACCTACATGAAGAACCTGGACGTCAGCCGACCGGACAAGAAGTCCAAGAAGCAGCAGGACTCCACCTACCCCATCAAGAATGAGGTGAGATGGAGTCGCTGAGTCTTTGTTTATTTAGTTCCTTTATTCTAGGGTTGCTGGGGAATTTTGGAGATATTCCAAATGGTAATATAACAGGAATTTATGGTAATTGAAGAGAATTATTTGGAATTTTTTGCTAACGGTATCGTATGCAAACATAAATAAACGTTTGTTCCCATGTATATTTTTGTAAATTTTCATTTAATTTCCATTGAATTTCCATCAAAATTTCCATTAAGTTTTGAGTACCAAAACCCTCCATTGGTTCATTCTGTGATCTTTTGCTCTGATTGGATAGGTGGCGAGTGGGATGATTTTGGTCATGGCCTTCTTCCTCATCACGTACACCTTCCACTCCACATGGGTGACCAGCGAAGCTTACTCCTCCCCCTCCATCGTGCTCTCCGCCCGTGGCGGTGACGGCAGCCGCATCATCTTCGATGACTTCAGAGAGGCTTATTATTGGCTGAGACACAACACACCAGAGGTCAGACGCCTGTTTGAGTCATGACCTTTTGGCTTTATTTAGTTTCAGATCAGTTACAGCCATCTCACATCATGTGTTTGTGTGTGCAGGATGCTAAAGTCATGTCCTGGTGGGATTATGGGTATCAAATAACAGCCATGGCCAATCGAACGATTCTAGTGGACAACAACACCTGGAACAACACGCACATCTCCAGAGTTGGCCAGGTGAGGACGCAGAAGTTTGTCTGCTCTTGATAATTTAATGTTTATGGTTTTAGTCATGTTTTTTGTTGCCCTGTAGGCCATGGCCTCCACAGAGGAGAAGGCTTATGAGATTATGCGAGAGCTGGACGTCAGCTACGTGCTGGTGATTTTTGGTGGTCTGACTGGATATTCATCTGATGGTATGACCTATGACCCAAAGAGCAACCGTGTGTCCGTTAACGTGTATATCGTCATTATTGTAGTATCTGGCTTCATTGTTAGGCGTGAAACTTCATATATGGAAGCTCTGATGTTTACCTCACATTTGTTTGTTTGTTTAGACATTAATAAGTTCCTGTGGATGGTCCGTATTGGAGGCAGTACGGACACAGGAAAGCACATTAAGGAACACGATTACTACACGCCCACTGGAGAGTTCCGCGTGGACCGCGAGGGATCCCCAGTTCTGCTGAACTGCCTCATGTACAAGATGTGCTACTATCGCTTCGGCCAGGTCTACACTGAGGCCAGTGAGTATCTCCAGAGATCTTCAACTAAAAAGAGCATTAAGATAATTCATGTTTCCTCAGCTAATGTAGATGATTGGGTGAATCACTTTAACACAGTAATTTAATGCTTTAATGGCAATTTAAAGATTAGGGCAATGAGTGCAGATCACAATAGGATGTTTATTGTAGGTCCTGTTTCAAAAATGGGTTGTAAATTATGTTTAATGTTGTGTCCGCCAAGTTCTGTAGAACTGAAGTCAGGTGACACTCATTTGAGACATAAGACGAGGACATAAACGACACATGTATTTTCTTTCAGAGCGTCCCCCCGGTTACGACAGAGTCCGTAACGCTGAGATCGGCAACAAGGACTTTGAGCTGGATGTGCTGGAGGAAGCGTACACTACAGAGCACTGGCTCGTCAGGATATACAAGGTAAACTTGAGCTCACCGGTACAGTTTTAACCAGTGTTGAAGGACATCCGTGTGCTGCAGAAACCAACATCTGTTCCTTCCAGCCATTGATGATGATCTCACACTTGCCTCCACAGGTCAAAGATCTTGACAACCGTGGGCTCTCAAGAACGTAAGGTCCAGAAACACAAAGTCAACCCTCCCCCACAGCGAACAGCACTGAAACTGCGCCCCCCCCCCCCACGATCTAAAGAAAAGCCTGAATACTTTTTATACTTTTGTTGTAATTGCTGAAAGAGATTTTTTTTCATACTTCTCTTTTTTTATTTGATTTACAAACGTAATGTTTTGTCTGTACTGGGGCAGAATGTGTCAGAATATTTTCTGTGAAGGTGACCTAAGGTGAGAATATGTTGAAATTCGTCATAAGTCATAAATACAATCAACTGGCCTGATAACTTTGATTTGTCTTTAAATGGGTGAATAAAGAGTGACTGGGATTTCATTGGTCATTGTCTTTCTTTACAACAAGAGTCGCATGTACACACACGTTTGGCCATTTGTTTCTGTGTATGTGCAACAAATTACATTTATTATTTTAAAAAGAAAACGATTTCAGAATCTGATATGAACTTAGTGGGCTGACACTCAAACTTTAAAAAGTTTTTATGTCGACTCCTACTGGCCGTAAGTGAAACAGCATCACGGTTCGGGTTCTGCTTTGACGTCACTTTGAGCATGCGCTCTTGGCCATGTGCGCTTACGACACAGTGTGAACTGGGTGTCAGTGGGAAAGGTGGTTTTAGCGTCTTCTCGCCGCCTGCATGACCGTCAAACGCTGCGATGGCAACGTGGCGCAAACTGTTCGCCTCGGTCTCCGCTCTGAGAGCCCTGAATGCGTCCTGCAGGACTTTTAAAAGTAGCAGTAGAGGAGCAGAGAAAGACTTCTTTAAAGGTGAGATGACCGGGTTTAAAACATCTTTTATTTCTATGTTAAACTTTAAATGCACACAGAAAGAGATAGAGAGCAGCGGAACTCGTGCAAGAGTTCTTCTAGTCGAGAAATTTAGGTTTCTACTACAGCAAAGGCTTGGCTTATTAAAATTAACCAAATGACACTCTTGGTCGCCTAATTAATACGCACAAGACACGCCTTTCGTATTATAATATTCGCCAGGTGGATAACGCCCGCCTGCTTTTAGCAAATCAGTAAAGCGACATCGTTATGCGTCAATAATATTTATATTGCAGACGTTCACCCTTAATTCGTTCATGTGTGATCCTATGCAGATCTGGAATCACAATTCCGGGCGTTCCGGGAGAAAGCGGCCGCGGCGATGCCTGGCAGTGACTGGAGCCCGTTTGAACTGACCCCCGGGTTGCCCCCAGAGAGAGCTGATGTTGTGATTGTGGGAGGGGGAGTCGTGGGCTGGTCTGTCGCCTACTGGCTGAAGAGGAAAGAGGGAGCGAGAGATGCTCTGAGAGTCGTGGTGGTAGAAAAAGACCCTACTGTAAGATTTCATAAGGGCACTTCGTGGCTGTGTTTCAAACGATGATGAACTGCTTACTAGGTGTACACAACATTTTTGGGCGTGTGCATGCCTAGAAGGCACAGTGACTTAAATTGTACTTATAATGCCCCAAAATGCTGTTTGTTATGTTTTGTTTTGTTATGGTTTTGTTATGGTTTGTTTGTTTCTGTAGTATTCGCAGGCCTCGACCGTGCTGTCCTGTGGGGGAATTCGGCAGCAGTTCTCTCTTAAAGAAAACATCATGCTCTCCTTGGCTTCTGCTGATTTCATGAAGAACATTAATGTAATGTTGCATATTCGTCGCTCCCAGAAATATTATAGGCCTGCTCACTTTAAAATGGATTTTGATCATAGATTTCGGTTGTAATACTATAGAAGTATTTTATGGTTGAAAAATTATGATGTTTGTAAACCCCGCAGGACCATCTGGACATGATAAATGAAGATCCGGTCGATCTACAATTTAATCATTCCGGATATCTCTTCCTTGCCAGCGAGAAATCCGCTCATATCATGGAGAAGAACTATATAACTCAGAGGTGAGGATTCATCTGCTTTAATCTCTCCGTTAGTGTTTTACCACAACGAATCATAATTTATCCATTAAATATTAGAAACTGTATGATTATTAATGCAGCTTCATCACAAAGATCTGTGGCAGGAGCACTTTTAGTTACACGATAACAAGCAGATGGAAATGATAAACTCATACATAATCCCAACACAAAGTTAAAGATTGATAACAAGTGTTGTATTTTTTTGCATTGCTCGTTTGATTTGTAGAGATGTTGGCGCTAAGGTCGCCCTCCTGTCACCATGCCAACTGAAGGAGCGGTTCCCGTGGCTGAACACAGATGGTGTCGCTTTGGCCTCTCTTGGTCAGTGACAGTTTCCACGATCTGATATTGTTGATGCAGCTCACACGGGGACTGAACTTCACTACTGAGTGATGTATTTATTTTTTACCCAGGGCTAGAAAACGAGGGCTGGTTTGATCCCTGGTCTCTCTTAAATGCACTCAGAAGGAAGGCTGTGTCTATGGGAGTCTATCAGTGTTTTGGAGAGGTCACAGGTGAGCATTTAGACCTGGAATATGTTAACGTTTATGTACCAGAATAGTTTGACTACTGTACTGCATTTGGTATTATTTTAAGCATCATTTTTTGTTACTGTAACTTTTGTATTTTTAATAATCAAACAAAATAATCAAACAATGACCTTAAAGGCTGTTGACTCTCTTAAATGTAATTTTAGGATTTCGATGCTCCACAAATAAAGCAGAAAGCATAGCGGGCGACATCCTTGATGTCAAAAGGATTAAATATATTAATGTAAGTCTGATTGCTTTCTCAAATATCTGGAACAAAATATCTGGAATATGGAACAAAAAGATTTTTTCATTTTTCAAATTTAGACAGTTCATATTGTAACGGTAGAATAATTAATATGAGTAAATGTTGTGTGATGATTTAGGTGCGAATGCCCAACAGTTTGGAGTATCAGCCTGTGGAGTGTGCAGTGGTGGTAAATGCAGCTGGTGCACACTCAGGAAACATTGCAGCCATGCTTGGCATCGGTCTTGGCCCCAAAGAGTCTCTATCCGCCGTTCCATTACCAGTGGAGCCCAGAAAGAGGTTAAGATTCATGATTGTATTCACCTAATGTACTTTATCTTGTACAACAGCGAAAGTGTGTTATATATCCCCAGCTAACAATTTTAGGTTGTAAGAATATTTCCATAATGTTTCTATTAAGTAACAAAAGCATTAACAATCTTATGTTGAACGTTCTAGAAAAACGTCCATTTGTTAAGACATAATAACATTGTTGCTTGGTTATAAGAATGTTATTCAAACATTTTCAATTTGTGTAAAGTTTTTAAAACATTTCATTAACAACTTAAGAGTAACTTTTTGATATAAATTTAAAAAAGTTTCCACTAACGTAGCTGCAAGAATGTTTTTTGGCAACTTTTGAATTTTTAGAGAACATTACCCAACGTTCTGTGAACATTCCCTGTTAGCTGGGTTGTTTCTAGGCAACAGTGGCAAACATAAAGTGATGGGAATATTAATGTTTTTACTGTATATTTCTCTTGTCTCACCAACTGCAGAAGTTTGTGTTTTGCAGATTTGTTTATGTGGTTCACTGTCCGGATGGTCCAGGGTTGGAGACCCCGTTTCTGATTGACTATTCGGGGGTTTACTGCAGACGAGAGGGGCTGGGAGGAAATTACATCACAGGAATGTCTCCAGAGAAAGTATGAGCCAGTTTAAAGTCAATCACATCTAATCTCAAAAGTATTATGCTGTGTACGTTACTTTCTAACGTTTCACCCATTCCAGTCAGAAGAACCAGACACCAGTAACCTCGATGTGGACCATGAGTTCTTTCAGCAGAAAGTCTGGCCTCGTCTGGCCCACCGTGTTCCGGCTTTTGAGCGTCTAAAGGTGAAATTGATCATAAAAACAACAACTTCCTGCATAAAAAGTACCATTGACCTTAAAAATGTTGCCTTTGGTGTGTGATTATGAAGTCTGTAGATGATTAGTGAGAACAGACACCAGCAGCCAAGTAAAAACCAAACATAAAAATGACATCTTTTCTCAAATGTTCAGTTAAAAACCGGAAAGTATTACTGTATCAAACCTCTCGGCTGAATCCAATGTATCCTTTTCGTTACACTCCTCTTTGTCAGGTTTCAAGCGCATGGGCTGGATTTTATGACTACAACACCTTTGATCAGAATGGCATTATAGGACAGCACCCTCTGGTGACCAACATGTACTTTGCCACAGGCTTCAGTGGTCACGGGCTGCAGCAGTCCCCTGCGGTCGGCCGTGCCGTGGCCGAGCTAATTGTGGACGGAGGCTATAAGACCATCGACCTCAGTGCTTTTGATCTTCAGCGGATCCTTCTGCAGGAGCCCATGCTGGAGAGCAACATTGTGTGAGGCGCAGAGAAACATTTGAGATGACTGCGTCTGGAGAATGGAACCATATGATGTCATCATGCTAATGACATCATTTTAAAGCGATTAAATGAACTGGAAGAGTGATAATCATGACACTGTATTTCATCAGACCGTACAGGAAATAAAACCCAATGAGGCTATAGGTTCAAGGTCAGGGGAAATTATTTGCACTATTAGTTCTATTGGAATTATGATGTTTATATATGCAGTAATAAATAGATCATGTAGTATGGATTAGAACAGGAGGTAATTTAGTTTTTTTATTGATGGAAGTGCTTTTTACCAAAGATAATTATCAACTTTCCTGAATCTACATCACACCATTGAGTTCAATGCTTACCTGTGAAGTTTTGATTTACATATTTTTTCTTATTTAAATATCTTTAACTGCTTATGAAAAATGTGAACGAACATGATTTTCACGTTAAATAAATATAAAAGATTTTTTTATGTATATGAGCCAACTGCACCTTTTTCTATGAAAATTTGCAAAATGTTGCAAAAATCGGTGAAATGTTTTACATTTTAATCTATAAAATGACTTGAAACTTTTTAAGGTTACAAACGTATAAAAGTATTTTTATAATGAATTATTGTATTATGGCTGACATTTTAGACATCTACTGGGTTTGTATTCCAGATTTTAAAATAAAGACTTAATTTACAACTAAGCAGAAAATCCCAAACATTCATGCTATGCACATATTTACAGTAAAATTATGCATTTAGCAGACGCTGGGTTTTTTAACAAATAAGCAACTTTCATTTTAACAGTACAATAACATCTAAACAATGTTAGCTAACCGTTTCTACCACCCATATTTAACACATGATTATTGTAATAATGAAATCTGTTCAGTCTGTGATGTTGAACTATTTAATCTTTTTGCCTTTTTATACCTGGACCAGAATATAAAATCGTGTTTTCAGCCAATGAGAGTCTGTTTACAAGCCCCGGCTCGTCCAGGCTAACCAATCAGGGCGCACTCATTGCACACAAGCTCAGGGTTTGTCGCAGTTTCCGTGTGTTTGACGTTTTGAACGCTGATTGGTTGATACAGCTGGCTCAATAATGGCGGATTGTGAGAACGGTAGCGCTGCAAAGCGACCCAAAACAGACACCGACAATGAGGGCAAAGACATCGGGAAACTCTCACCCGACAACCCGGTGTCTGGCTTTGAAGTCACCCGAATCCTGCGCGAATCTGCGCGGGAGAAAAACATGTTCATTCATGGGAAGGTTTGTAGGAGAGAGATAGAAGCGCGTGCTTGATGCATCACACTGGTTTTCATTCATTAACTCACCACGGATGATTGATGCATGCATTCATGTGTAACCCGTAACTTTGTGCATGTTGACGTTCGTAGGTGAAGGATCAGGATGCTGTTGTGATTCTGGAGAAGACCCCCATCAGACAGGACACGCTTCATGAGTTACTTAAGAACAGTGACCTCAAGCTGGAGATGCAAAACGACGTGTACAGCACATATCAGCTGCACGCCCCAGCACATCTGAACGGTGTGGTTATTACACAGACAGAACTAACTAATTGCATTAGTAATAATATCTGGTAGATGATCACTGTACTGCGGTTAGGCCCCAGACCACAATAAGGCAACTGTAAACAAGCTGTTACAGTTGCTGTTTCAATCATCGAACACTTCGGTATGTATACTTACATATGAACTTGTTTATAACAGAAATCAAGACCACGGTGATATGCCCTGCCACAGAGAAGCATGTTAAGAAATATTTACATCAGGAAGTTTTTCTGATAGAAGAATCTGGAGAGGATTATCGAACCCTCACCCTGCCGTACATCAGCAGCCAGAGTTTCAGTGTGCAGGTGAGACTTTACCTTCTGTTCTATTTCAGTATAATGTGTTTTCTGTCTTTTTTTAATGTGTTTTCTTTAAGCAATGCTGTAAAATGTAACTTGTTGCTGCACTTATTACAAACCCAGCGTCTCGTTGTGATTTCAGTGGGTCTACAACATTTTGGAGAAGAAAGCTGAGGCGGATCGCATTATTTATGAAGATCCTGATCCAGATACTGGTTTTGTCTTATTGCCGGATTTTAAATGGGACCAAAAACAGGTGATTTTAAAGATTTTGTGCTGAACTCTTAAAGTTTGGTTATGAATTAAAGGCTAGTAGAGTTGATGTTTATTCTCTGCAGATTGAAAATTTGTATTTGATCGCTATCGTCCACCGAAGAGACATTAAAAGCTTGAGGGATATTACATCAGAACACCTGCCGTTACTCAGAAACATCCGCAGTAAAGGAGAGGTGAGGTTCTTCCGTCTCGTTACATCTGTAAACAATTAATATTCGGAATGTTACAGTATTGGCCTGCAATGGTTTTGTTGTCCAGAGGGTGTCACTGTTGTGCTGAGTATGTAAATAGAAGGGGCGCTTGTTCTACATGTCCACAGTGTTTGTTTACATTTTAATTGGCATGTGCGCTAATAACTCTGACACCAGTCTAAAATGTGGTCCAAGACTTAGTGTATATTTTATAGCTATGGTGCTCATGCAGAAAACATGGGTTTGAGTCTGGTTTGCGCATTCCGTCCCATTCCCCAAGTGTTGATTTAATAAAGAGACATATGGCCAAAAATAAATAAAATACAAATACAAACACCAGGAAAATGACAACATCTGTTTTTACAGGACACTATTCAGAAGCGGTTCGGTCTTCCCTTGAGCAAACTGCGTGTGTATCTGCACTATCAGCCCTCGTACTATCACCTCCATGTTCATTTCACCTCGCTGGACTATGAAGCTCCAGGCTGTGGGGTGGAAAGGGCCCACCTGCTTTCTGACGTCATCCAGAACTTGCAGACAGATTCTGGTTACTATCAGAACCGCAGCATGACCTTCCCACTGCGTGCGGATGACGGCCTGCTCCTCAGGTTTAAAGAGGCTGGAAGACTCTGAAGAGCAGAGATCTATACGGATCTAAACCTGTTACTTGTTTTTATTCCTGTTTTTTTATTTTTTGTAAGTAATTGCAGGCAACAACATTAGTAACCAAGTGTTGAAAAAACCTCTCACACCATCTGTTCAAAGAAATAAGATTCTCTTAATGTCTGAAACGTTTTATAGAAATGAAAAATTACAGTTTGACTGTTTGCATTTTTATTAAAATACTCGTTTATTAAAATAAGATGTTTGCTATGTCTGTTTCATGCAGTGGTTGATCCTGTGGGCAGAACCTAATTTCATAACCCAGAACCCCTAAATTTGTGTCACATATTGCACAGGTCTTTGGTGTAGTGTAAATTTATTTTAAAGCAAAACTGGGGACCGTGGGGCCCCCGGCTTAATTCCTTGGGCTTTTAGGGGCCCTTAAAAAGATTTGACTGTGACTGACAAAACAGCAGGTGGCAGTTAAGTTATATCTGTCTTGCGTTTTATCTTAAGACAGAAAAAGGTTTGCAATTTAATATTATTAATCCAAGATGGGCCGCAACATGAACCCTAAAATATTGGACATTTTCTTTGTGACTTCAGTTATCTGTTCTTGATCATGTCTGTTTATGTGGCCGTTTGCCTTTAGTTTCACTTTCCTTCCCATTTTATTGTTAATATAATTTCAACTGATGAACTAAGCCTCATTGTTAAAGCCTTATTAGTTGTGGGCTGTGATGTGCTTGGCAGCAGGATTCAGTATTTAGACAGAAAAGTCCTGAAAAGAATTCAGGAACACTTTAAGAGCTTGTAAATGGCCTTATTGAGTCTCTCTGGAACAATTACATAATTGCATTTACTTTCAGATGCGAGCTTGCGTCTCTCAATCGCTGCAGATCAATCCGTTCGGTTCTGCAGGGCAGAAAATAGTTAACTAAAACCCTTACAGCGTAAAAAGTGCCATTACTTTATCAGCACATTGATTCAACTGTACTGTAGTTATTCAGCGTCACTTTGATTGTAAGTTCAATATGATGAAGGGTGATTTGGAATCAGGGTTGGAACTTGTTTGGCTTCCAGCCACGGCAGTCTTGGCTACAGGCCAGTTTGAACTGCCATTTAGATTCTTGTTCTGTTCCAATTAATTTATGAAGTCACTATATTAAATTAGACTTTCAAAGCATTCTGGTAGCCGTTATCTCTCGATGATTAAATGGTTCCAAAATCCTAGAAACTACCAGTAAAAAAACAGCATTTCTCAACCACAGCCTGATACAGTTACTCCTCATTGATTGTGATCTGGCCTCTGCGATTTAAATGCACCGCTTCTGTTTATACATCTGAAATCATCGTCATATGAGAAGACAAAAATGTGGTTTCACCTTTTTCAATCTGAGGTTTGTTTTCCTGCATGAGTAACTCAGAGGAAGTGAGTGTGGCTACATGTGATATCTGATGTTTGTCTACTATCTACATTAGCATGTCTTTACTGAGGACCTTTTCTATCAGGAATGTCTCATGGTGTTTTTTATATCATGGTATTTAACTTTTAATTATAGGTAATTATATATATGTATTATATGTTACCATATGTATTATATAAGTTATTTATTTTTATATTAGTATTTTTATTTTAGGATGAAATCATTTAGCTTTCAGGGATTAAATCACCTTCCTTACATTCACTCTTTCATTCACATTAACGAAAAGAAAAAGACAGTAAAAACTAATTTTTTGTGTGTTCACACTGCCAGCGTTCTTTAATCTGAATTCACTGCGGTTTGACTAAAAAAAGGATAAAGTTTCATTAAAAGTTTCGGAGATGAAACGAAGGAACAAAAACTTGCACTCTTCACATCACTTTATTGATATGCAAATGCAGAGTTTGGGGTTGTGGGGGGGTGGGAGAGTGGGGGGGTGGGAACAAGGCAAATGTGATTCAACCATGTTGTTCTCGGCAAAGCTTTGCCGTTACTATGGTTACGAGCAGCGAGGTGCCCTGCAGCTGAAGTTTTTCCCTTTTCAGATGGGGTTCTCTTCCCCTGATGGCCGCCGAAGGTCTGTGAAGCTATTTGGAAGACCTGAGGTTGACTCATGAGTTTTCATGGCAAACCATCTTCATGCAATACATGAATACAGGTTAAATGTTGGTAATTCCTTGTGCTTTGTGTTGACCGGTTGACGTGAGAACTACATCTGATGTGAGTTTTGTTTCAAACCATTTTCTAAGCTGTCTGTTGCTTTATAAAGTGTAAACTGTGGCATGTGCCTGGGATTAAAGCATTTCATTGAGGATTTTGGGTGCACCCTGATGCTCGCACGTTTACATGAAAAACTTCATGGCCTGAACTTTAACTGGCGCTGAAGTTTGATCGAGGTTTTCAGTTTGCAGGTATGGAAAGTAAAACTTTTAATACATTTATAAATGAGGAAGAACGCAACCAGTTTCTTTGTGTGGTTTACTGTGTTTGGGAAGAATTATTTATAAGCTTTTCAGTAGCAGTAAATTCAGCCAAGGAAAAGTATTAGTAATTAATTCTCGCCTAAGACATTAAAATGCTTCAAAATGATTAATATCAAATGTGTGACTAATATCAAATTATAAATTAAAATGACCTGATTCGGTTGTCTTTAATGTTTCAGTTTTGTCTTTAGCTCTAAATGTAAATTTAAAACGTAAACAAGTATGTTGAAATGTATTTGTACTATTATTACCACTATTATTAAATAATAATTTGAAAAGTGTGCATAACAGTTTTATTTTTTCTGCAAGGTGAAAAATGTTCCAGTACATACAGAAACAAATTCAGAATCACCTAGTGGAACGTAAAATTCGAAGAACTCGTCTCGTCACCAAAGACGGCCACTGCAACATTAAATTCGGGACTGAATATCACAACCATTTTGCTTTTCTCAAAGACTTCTGGACTACATTTGTTGAAATCCGCTGGTGTTTGGTAATTGTTTTATTTGTCGCGGCCTTCACCGGAAGCTGGTTCTTTTTCGGCTTACTCTGGTATTCATTTGCTAAAAGTAACGGAGACTTGGATCGACTCCAGAGTCCATCAGAACCGTACCAGCTGAAATGCATAGAAAACATAAACAGCCTCACGACTGCTTTCCTGTACTCTTTAGAGACCCAGACAACCATCGGTTATGGAGGTCGCGCTCTCACGGGTCACTGCCCGGGCACGGTCGCCCTGTTAATCATCCAGTCCCTCGTGGGGGCCATAATAAACTGCTTCATGTGTGGACTTGTTCTCGCAAAAATCTCTCTCCCAAAAAGAAGAGCAAAAACAGTCACCTTCAGCGAAACAGCCGTCATCAGTCTGTGGAAGGGAAATCTGTGCCTCCAGATACGAGTGGCCAACCTGAGGAAGACTCTTCTTATTGGCAGCCAGATCTATGGAAAGCTCCTGAGGACCACTGTGACTCCAGAAGGTGACACCATTATTCTGGACCAGGTGAACGTTGACTTTTTGGTGGATGCTGGGAAGGACAATCTCTTCTTTGTGTGTCCGCTTACGCTGTACCATGTGATCGACAAGTCCAGCCCGTTCTCAGAGATGTCTGCAGATGTTCTTCAGCAGCAGGACTTTGAGCTGGTGGTCTTCTTAGAGGGTACGGCCGAATCCACCAGCTTGTCCTGCCAGGTCAGGACCTCCTTCCTTCCCCGGGAGATCCAATGGGGTTACAGCTTCCTGCCGGTCATTTCTCGCACCAAGGCCGGAAAATACTGCGTCGACCTGTCCAACTTTTCCAAAACGGAGCCGGTGGTGACGCCGCACTGCGCATGCTGTTTCCAAAATGAACAAAACAAGGAACTCATCCTCCACCAGCACGCCTGTAAAGGCATTGATAATCTGGGATTTGATGTTATTGATCTTCAAGATTGTGTTGATATAAGTGAAAAAGTTGACTGAGGGGCTTGCTGCTGTTCTGATTGATTTAGACTTAAAGGTTTACAGTAAACATCCTGCAGTGTGTCATTTGTGATCTGTCCAAGTAAGAAGTCATGTTAGGTTTTGGAACAGAGCCAAGAGAAGGATATTCCGCTCAAATGAGTTACTAAATGTGCACACACAACTCATTTATCAACACGGATCTGCTGTCTCCCCAGCAAAAAGGGATAATTTTCAGAACAATATTCTCTAAACGTTTTCTTAAAGTTATCAAAAAACATTGTTGCAGTAATGTTAGTAATGTTAGTTAGTTTCTTAACATTTTTTAGAATATATATATATATATATATATATTTGTTGATGGAGCATTTTAAAAAACATTAAACAGAATAAAGAAAATGTTTGAATAACATTCTTAGAAGCAATATCGTTCGTACAACATCTAAAAACTGGACGTTTTGAACATCCCTAAAACATTCAAAATAACATTTTGTTACTTAATGGAAACGTTAAGGAAGCGTTCCTACAATCTGAAATTGTTAGGTGGGACAGAATAGAGAGGTGACCATCATTGTATTAAAAACTATTAAAAACTATCAAACTATTAACAAACGGGTCTAAACCAAAGTAGGTCATTTCCTGTTGTTTACTGCATATGTGAGGTGTCTGGTAATATCTGTCTTGGCATTTGTTTTTATGTGGTCTGTATAAAATTCTGTTGCGTTTCTTTATTCTGTTTCATGAACATCTAACTCTTAACAGAATCATTGGAGAACATCATTAGCATAAGTTCTTCAAGTGCTTTTTGATCGCAGACAAAAGCGGCCTGCTGAGTGTACACTGGAGGATTAGAACACAAGACAAATTACCTCAGAGTGAAACATAGCAGCGTGTGGACATCCTTTCCCAACCTTTAACCAAACTATTCATATAATAACAAAATATGTGTTAATGCATCCAAATATTCCAGGCCCAAAGAGTCTTTAAAATGTCATAAGCAGTTTTGTGTTGTTTTAGCTTTGATAGAAAATGGAACGTGATGTTTGATAATTGCATTGTAAACATTTTACCACGAAGATTAAAAGGATTGACCTATAAAAGAACTGTGAACCCAACGGTTTTTAGTAGGTCATGACATTTCACAGAGGCAGAAAGCCATCAGAGAGAAAGGTTTTGAATCTACATGAATGTCAGCTATTTAACTCTGTATTTACTAATCAGTAAATAATTTCATCAGATTCTCAGTACCATTAAAGCAGTGTTTGCCAACAGGATTTGTACTAGGATTTATTAATTTTTAGTATTATTTTTTGGTTATATAGTGGCAGCCCATCACACTACCAAATATAATTCATATTTGATGTAATCTAGATAAATTTACTCAACTTTCTGCCTAATTTGGTTATCTTTAACCAAGTAGCAGTTAATTTTGTGTTAGATTGCCAGTTTGATAGGACATAATCACCAACAAAAGTAAGCACTTTCCATAAGCTTTGTCATTTCCATACTTGATCATTTAAGTTGTCATGCTTGTAAAATACTCAAAAATGCGCTTTAAAACTTTACATGAAAAATACACATAAATATACACAATTAGCATGTACCACGTGATAACGTCACATTTGACCGGAAGTGGCTTTGAGAACGCAGGTGTATGAATGACACATCCTATAAGGTAAATCTCTTTTTTAATACAACACTTATCTTACTTTGCCTAAAAGGGTAGCGTTATAGCTCAGCTTTTAAGTGTTTTAATCGCTATTCATATAACTTACTTTCATATATAAAGTATTTATATACATTTCTCATTTTTCATAATATTAGTAACACAGTATTAGTATCTACAAAAACTAGATATGACATAAAATACAATATTTTATACATCACATATATAATATTTATACATCTGACGAATGTTTCACGCAAGTAACGTTTGACGCGTTGAATATTGGACGCTGACAATGGACGCTGACGCGAATACATTTTAGCATATAAATCGTGAACTGTGTTATAAAAACCCTTTAGCGCCCACAAGTGGCTTGGCAATAAAGTTGCAAGTGTAATACATTAATTGATACGCGCATTTACTTCTCACTGTTGTTAGTTTCTTAGATTAGCAGTGTCTCTGTGCACAGATTCCTGCGGGACATTTTGAATAAGATAATCCATTACTAAAACTGTGACAGTAAACTGTCTTTTAGCCGGCAAAAGGCTTGTGGCATCAACAAAACCTTTCACCCTAAATGACAGTGATTTTGGTAAAGACCAAGTTCTCCTCTGTTTAATCAGAGATATGTTTCCTCTGAGACCCGCAGCAAGGCGATAAAGCTCGGGTACTTGGTTTTTACAAATGAACTGTTTCACTAAAAGAGTGTGTAGGACGGGACTCAGGATAGACTTATAATTTTCTTAAATGATAATTGGTCAACTTTGATGTCCTCATTAGGGAACTTTGCTGTAGGATATTATGAAGTCAGTGTAATTACCCATGATCGGTCCCAGATGATTTTCAGATGTCATAAAAACACAGTTTGACGGCTCTTATTCTGAGCCAGCTGTGTGATTCATCTGCACAATATAATATATATCAAAAACATTATTCTTTGGTTGTTAAGGGAATGTTTAAAAAAGTTACAGAAGGAAAAAATTTATGAATAATGTTTTTGTAACCAAGCATTAATGTTAATATGATAATGTTAATCTAAAACTGGACATTTTGAATGTTACTAGAACTTTCAAAATAACATTTTTAATGCTATTTTTACTTAATGGAAACGTTCCTACAACCAAACATAGTTAGCTGGAAGCTAGAAAATTTTGTTGGTTCCGAGTGTAAAATCCGTTTAAATCTCAATTTTGTGTCATAGTTATCTGTTTGATGAAGCCTTAAAATATATAAAACATGAAACAATATATAAAATATTTCTTTAAATATGCATTTTTATTCATAAAATCACATTTGGCTGTTGCATAAACCTTTTAACTGTGCATGGCTGACTTAAAACAAGCGCACTCAATTAGCAAGTTTAATTCATAAATAAATAAGCATGCATATGCAAACAGATGCTGTGTCATTTATATTGTGCAAGGAGAGAAACCACTGTGGCATAATAACACTCGAAATAACTTGGCAGGAGGAATTTGGCGGCAGGCTTTCGTGCTAGAAAAAGGAGCAGTTCTGCTTGTCTGTCTGCCGGCATTTGAGCAGTTTGAGGAAGGTTTCCATCTTGTGCGCGTCTTTTCTAAAGCAGTAGAGCATGTTGTAGTCTCTCCTCACAGACTCAAACACGTCAGGAGAGACAAAGACATTGGCCGTTTTTTCAGGGCCATCCAGAAGCAAACCATTTTCATCCAGTATCTGAGAGAGAGAGAGAGAGAGAGAGAGAGAGAGAGCATGATTTAATTGGTCAAGCAAGTCAAATTCTAAAAATATATGATCTAATTAAATGTTCCATATTATGGTCGTGTCTCAAATTATCATGTTCCAAATGTTTCAAATTATTGGTCCGATTTTTCTTTGAAATAACATGCACTGATTCATTGTGCACCATAAGACCAGAATTAAACTCAAATTGAGAAATGATTTATATAATAGGTAAACTTTGATTTCATGTTATCTTCATGAGGAGATGATTAGCTGCGCTTTGGTCTCAAAATTTCATAAACGCACCTGCTTCATTAGCACTATCACACCCTGCTCCAGGCTGCTGAGTTTGGTAGACAACCACTTGATCCTGTTGAGCAGCACAATCGGGGCGTTGTCATAGCTCTCCATAGACGTCTGCAGATCTGCCAGTGGATCAATCCAGAACTGAACCAGAATCAGAACAGAGTGTAGAAGCCACTTGTCCTGGAAGCAGATAAAAAGATATTCGTATTTTTTTCTGAAACAGTTCACACAAAAATGAGAATTCGGTCACGAGTCTTTTGAGTTTTTTGAAGCTACGCAATGTGTTTTGGTGAGAGCGATATTTAAGAAAATGTTGGGTTGAAAATCTGTGAAAATAAATTTTCTATTTCATCATAAATCAAAAGATCCATTTCATCATATGGAAGGAGCAGCTTAGACATTCGGCTATAAATAACCTCCTCAGTGTCCCACAGAAGAAAGAAAGCTGGTTTTAGAAGACACGAGGGTGAGGGAATGATAAAAAAGGTTTACTTTTGGGTAAACCACTCAAGAACATGACTTAAAAAAACACCATTTTCTTATTTGAGGCTGGAAGTAAATTTCACAAGTGGAACTCACAGAGATCTGCTGGATTTCACTTTTGGATGTTGGAACTGGCACATTTTTGGGTGGACACATAGTTCCTCCATAAACATGCAGATTTGTTACCGAGAGTGGAATATACATCTCCTCCTGAAACATTTAGAAAACATTCAATTCAACCTCATATATATTAGCACTATTCTGTTTGATTTCAGCACGTGTCACTCACAAACAGCATCTTGGACTCCTCTGAGATGCGGTAGATGAGCTCTGCGTGTTGAACGGCTCGGTCCAGAAGCTTGTCCACTGAGATGGTACAGGAAGTTCCTCCAGGACCCTGGTCTGAGCAGTCCAGAGCGGGTACAATCGTGACCTGCAGTGAGCAGAACATCAGCCCTGCACAAACCTGAAGAACTTCAGAGAGGTTCGGAGACAAAGGGGGAGAGATCATTTAGTGGATACATGCATTAATGCTCATACAGATTTTCTTGCGTAAAATTTCGTTTTCAAAAATTATTTTTGTATTTTGTACACTTTTAACTAGATTTATACTTCGTCCGCCATAAATAAATTAGAGCAAATGACTAACTAACTAAATACAAGTTAGTTCAACATTAGCTGCATTATTTCTTTTGTGATGAACATTGTGTTCAGGCAGACGTGAAGACCTTCTTACTTGTGGCTTTCTTCATTCTTGCAGAACTAAAGAGAATCTTGTGTGAGGTCTCGCTGTGGTTCTATCACAGTAACATCTACCTTAAATACTCTGCCACCTTCATGAATTAATCACACAAGAAAACAAGTTGAACGCAAGTTGGTAAGTTGATATTTGTGGCCACATGCGCTCGCTCTGATTTTATGCATCGTCTTTGACCCTTTCGGATGCAAAATTCAAACGTATCTGTTACCAGTTTCTCTGTTAACAGTTTCTGCAGAGCGACGTGCTGCAGTTCATCATATACCATGTAAAGAACTTTTATAATTATTATATTTGCCGTTTTTATCATCTCTCTTCTTATCATTTTTTTCACACAGTAGGACTTTATAAGTTCTACTGTTAAGAAATAGTTCTACTGTCCCGTTATTTGAAATGGTAAAAATTTACAGGAAGGAAAATACAAATTCCCAGAAAGTTTTAGGTTGTAAGAAAGTTTTCCTAACATTTCCATTAAGTAATAAAATATTTAAAACGTTATTTTGAAAGTTTTAGGAATACTCAAAAAGTCTTATAAAAAAAGTAATTATTGCATACAATTATTAATACAATTAAGTTGTATTAATGATCTGACTCTGATGAGTGACTCTTATAAGAACGTTATTCAAACTTTTTTTATTTCTGTAACACATTTAAAACATTCAATTGACAACTTAAGAATAACGTTGTTGATATATAAATTGTAACATTACAAAATGTTCTACCGACGTTACTGGCAGAATGTTTTTTGATAA
>JAZGTJ010004800.1:0-29543 GCA_036877575.1 Botia almorhae
ATTGATTATTGCAGTAAATCTACAGGCTTTTAAATTACTTTTCTATACACTGTTTGTTTTAGACATAGTATAACCCATATTTTAGTAGTAGGGCATTTTCAGTCTGATCTGTATTTTTATTGTAATTTTGTAAAACAGTCATTTACAGTAAACATTTACAGGGATTAACCTAAAAAGTAGTTATTTTTATTGCATTGTAATTATTTAAAGAAACATTTTTCAATGGCAATATGCTTTAATTACTTTTGACTGTAAAATTTGATCTGTATTTTTACAATTTATTTCATGATTCCATTCAGACTCCGTCTGGAAACTTTGCTGCCAGACTTTTAACCATTTTTAAGGCCAGATGAGATCATTTAATTATAATCCTTATAAAAAGTAAAATATAGTTTATTGTAAACAAACTAAAATATAAAACACAAGTAATGAATAACAGTATTTTATAAAACACAGTCAGGTATCAATTGTGCTTTGTCAGCATGGCCTTTATGTACAAATGGGCCACACAAACATTGTTTTGTTTGGGCTTTTGGGCGGCAGTAAGGGTGTGAGCTTTGTGCCACGTGCTCTAGATTGTTTTCAAATGTTGCTTTGGTGAAAGGCATTTGTCTCCCTGTTTGGTCACACTATTTAGTACAAATAAGTGATCATTTTACCAGCATTTTTTATCATCACTATAGCACAAGACACAGAGCATAAGAAGCATTTGACAATAAAATATATTTCCTTAAACATAAATATAATATCTGCAGTATCAATTATATATGATTTTTTATATATATCATTTATATATACAGTCATTTATATATGAATACCAGGTAATCTGCATAACATAGGAAGTTTTTAAAGTTTCATATGAATGTTTTATGAGAAAATACAACATTTGCTTAATATACCTAAAACCTTTCCCTGTCTATAACACTTGAATTGTGATGTCAGTCATTTAAAAAAAGGTGTTTCTAGAAAACCCAGTTTGTTCTCTTTACGATACACCAGTGACATGTCTGATCTTAGTTATTTTCCTGGGTATTTGTGACTTCTAAGACGTCACATATTTATTGAATTTACATTAAAAGGAAATATTCTATCTAAGTTGTTCTCAGATTTAGTTCAAGTGTTTGTAATCTTCACCTGTAAGTAACAGGAAGTTGTATGTGTAAACAGAAAAGCTGTATGTGTACTGGCAGCAGGGCAGCAGCTTACAGCACTAAGCAGATTTATTTCCTGTATCAGGACACAGACGCACGCACAGTCACCTAAATAAACACAACTCTTGACATAACGTCTGTGTGCGTTCACTCTTCCTGGCTCATTATAGCAGTGAGCGTCACACTCCCTCCACCCTCTGTGGTTGGAAGGGTGTGGAGCAGCAGGATGCGTCAGACATTCCTTGACTTCATGGCAGAATTTTAAAACTGTTCTGTCATTCACACCCTCACTCATTCTTTCAGAGACAAACCAACTGAAGACATGGATATATCCTTCCTTCTGCTTGTCTCCTTCCTCTCTGTGTTTCACCTCAGCCAAGCTGATCAGCCTTTGGAGGAAGTTATCATTGTACCAAGTAAGCTTTTATCACTCTATATAAATATATTTTGATTGTGTTCTTTGGTCTGCATATGTGAAATCTTCTAAATAACACCAGTGTAGAATATTACTGCAAAAGTATATGATCTACCTGGAACGTGATATGACAGTATCAGATATCAGACAGCAATAGATGTCATGTGACATGATATACTTTAGCTCTTTAAGTATATGTTTGTAACATGCTATTTCTTTAATTATTATTATTATGCATCCGTAACAGATTCTTAAAATGTTTTAAAAAGAAATGGTGATCTGTCCCAGTGACAAAAATATACACTTTCCCTCACACTGTCATACATTGTGACCTGTAATCTTGATGTTGAACAAGTTCAAAGACAAAGCTGTGTCAGTGTACAGTATAGTCAGCATGTGTCCGTATAGTCCTGCTTCATGTTATAAAGTGAGTGTATTGATTTCTGGTTTTTGTCCTCTCACAGGAAAAGTCCAGCTTCTCGGTGGTTGGGCTGAAGCCAACCCAGAAAGAGAAGACGTTCAAGAAGCTGCAAAGAAAGCTGTGGAGAGATTTAACACGGAGTCCAAAGCGAAGAAATATTTTAAACTCATCAGCGTTTCATCTGCTCACACTCAGGTGCAGTATTTGACATTAAACCATGATTTTATAATTATAATATAACTGTGTTCATTCACAATTTACGAAAGTGATTTTTTCACCCGTTCTAGGTTACAAATAAGATAAACTTCAAAATCGAGGCCACTATTGGAAAGACCAAATGTCTTAAATCAGAAAATGTGGATATTGAGTCTTGTGCCATGACAAATAAGGTATTTAAAACAAATGTCTGTAGACAGTGTTAAAACTCTATACGTGCATACCACCTGTACTGTACATTTGATGTTATGATTTCTTTTTCAGCAATTGGCTTGTAAGTTTGTCGTCTCCTTCACACCACGGAATGATCAGCATGAGGTGGAAAGGAAAACATGCAAAACAGTCTCTTGAATTTCATACAGACATAGTTTTCTCACCCACAACATCAGACATGCTGGAATAAGACGTTTGTGTAGTTTGGGTAGTGAGCTACACGTTATTCTACTAATGTAAACATGCTAACTGATATCAAGGTTCAAGTATGCAGGCTAGATACCGTTTGAGGAATGTATTAATATGTATGGAGAAAATGTTTTATAAGATATGTTTTGACTTTAAAAATGAGTAAAAGAGATGATGAACATTTGTTTTTATCCAAACAAAAAGTAAATGAAGTATAAAATAACTTTAAAATAAATTAATTCTTTAAATAATAAATTCTTTGCCATTGCAAATACTTTTTAGCAAAGAAGCAGTTGTTTTGTAAGAGTTTTGTAAAAAAGTTATTTCAATAGACTTTAATGGAACGTTTGCCTGAACAGGCTGATTTAATTTTCAAAAGTCCTCATTTTTCCAGTTACTGTTTTTGTTTTTAATTTTTAAACTGGAAATCTTGAAAGCAAATGTTTAGCAATATAATCATTTACAAATAAACAACATCTTCATATACCAGTGTTTAATTTGGTAATCACATTAATCACATGATAAATATTATAATTTACATTGAAGTGAAAAATATTTTACATTATATACATTTCACCCTGAAACATAACAGTCAATAAATGTTTAAATGTCGCACATGCATGTATTCAGGATCTCAAATTCTGCTTTTCTTGTAAGTTCTCCCTGCAGTGATGTCATTTTTTCCATATTCGTTTGACTCTGTGAATGATGCCAAGTGGAAAACAGTCTCCAGTTGCCATAATCTGTTTTAGGTCTTTATTTATACTGTTGTCTCAGTCTTAACAGGCAACTTTTTATGTATCCATTGCAGTATGAGATTGCGTTGATATTCGTACCTGCAAAAGTAAAAATCTAGTTAATCTAAAGTTTTGACACACTTTACTGAATGTATGATTTATGTTTTAGAAAGATTATATGTAATACTGTATCAAAGAAACACGTCTCAGGATTCATGTTGACTGAGACAATCAGCAGTGTGTGCAGAGATATAATCTAGTCAGTTTCAGTGGCTAGTTAAAACAAACGACAATATAAAACATTAAGTTGACTTCACTTATAGTCACTGCATATTTCATTTGTTACTTTTAAATGCTTTTATAATGATGATTATTCTATGTGTAAAATAACTAAACTCTTGACTTGTTTGCGTAACCATTGATTAATAGGAATATAGCCGCTAACGATTACATAAAAATGCAATAAGAAATTCAATTATTCATGAAATAGACTCACTTTGATATTATCTTTTGTATTTCTTGATGTTCCTGTTCCTCCAGTTTCTGCAGTACTACCTTTAAAACGGGCTGCTCTAGATGCAGGTACTGAGCTACCTATTAAACCAGTGGAAACAAGGCGTCAGTGTGGTTTGAGTAGGAAACACACATTCATGTAGGTCACTTGGGAGCCATGACTCACATCAATGCTAACTTCCTGTTCATCACTGTCCATGAGGAACGTTCTCATAATGCTGTCTGATGGTCCTTGTAGAACACGTTCCCATAATGGCAGGTCTGAACTACTTAGTTTTCTTTTCTCTACGAACAATATAATGATATATAATATTTACACAATTGGTTCATTGTATCAAATGTTTCTTTCTTATGTAAAAACAGTAGCTCAAGACACCTACTGTAATTTAAAGTCTTACACCTACTGTAATTTAAATGTAGCAGTTTTGTGGCTTGATGGTACTTGACTTGAATTCTAACTGCAGAAATGTACTGTATAGGCTACTTGTATACTTGTTTACTATATACTCGTATACTAAACAAGGCCCCAGAAACTTCTATAGAAAGTTCTGAATGTATTTGTTTGCTAGATTTGTCCAAAGGTTAAACGTGAAACTTGGAATAATAAGTTTCTACATACCTCCACTTTGATGAATACAGTACAGGGCAAATTCGTTTGGACTGTTTTCTATCTGCATGGAGGAAAGGTAAGGGCAAATGTAAGAAGTATGTAAGCAAAATAAATTTAAGTTGAATCAGTCAAATACATCAAAGAGAAACTAGAAGTAAGTAATCCATTAGAGGCAGAATCACTAACTTTGAATTTGTGAAGAAGCTGTGTTATGACTTCCTGTGTTGTCATCCTGCTGTTGATGTGGACGTTTGTGGTTGCTCCATATGATGGTGTAAAAATGGACGTCTGCATAAACAACATGACTCAGAAAATATCTCTGACTAATATTTTCAGTGTTCTGAGAACTAAACTAACCTCTCACACTGTAAGAAGAGGGAAATGTGTAGTTTTACCTCAACGTTCCACCTGATCTGGCATTTTGTTGATATCACTCAGTATAGCCACGTTGATTCAGTCATAGTTTTAATAAAATAGTTAATAGTTCATTAAAACAGTTAATAAAATAATTTATTTTAGATGTTTCCACGTTAAGCATGTTTTGTTTATGTTTTGTTAAGGTTAACTGACAGAACATTTACAACAATCCTTCTTTTGGAAAAGTATTGATTCATTTGTTTGTCAAATGTTATGAATAATAAAAAATACTTTTCTTAATGATAATCCCACCTCAAAACCAAACCCTAAAGCCTCCAATCCAATTAACTCAACCAACACTCTTCAAAAAAAGTGCTTCACAATGCCAAAGAAGAACCATTTTGGGGTGTGTGGTTTTATAAAGAACCTTTAACATCTTTATCACAAAAGGTTCTTTGTTGTGGAAATGGTTCTTTAGATTATGAAAGGTAAGAACCTTTCATCACTTTCAACCTTTCAACCTTGCATCACTGTAAAGAACATTTTAAGAACCTTTATTTTTAAGAGTGAAGGTTCTGTATCTCTGTAGCTTTTAATTACAAACCTTGTAGTTGTTACAAACCTTGTAGTTGTAGAAGTGTCCATTAATGGAAAAACGATAGTTTCTGTTCTTCTGTCTCTCTGCCATCTTCTTACTCTTCACCCTCATTTTTACAAGCGAGGCATCACTCACGGTTCGGAACAGATTTGGACTCTCATCACTGACTGACTTAAGCCGAAAAGGCCTCAGAGTCTTGCTTTCATATTCAATATAGTCTGAAGAGATTTGTGATGATGTTAGCTACAGTATGTAAAATTTATTAAACAAAATGGTTTTATATTATGACAGAAACTAATATTGTTAATACATTTATTAGTGTGTAAGTGTTTTCCTTTGGGAGTTAAATCTATAAATGATCAAATACACAAATTAAACGACTAAATGTAGCAATATCTGAACCTTCAGTAGGTCTGTCAGGTTTCTTTGATCCGTCTTGAATAACTTCCTCAAGCTCATCAATATGATGAAGATCATCAAACTCTCCCCAGCGCGTCATACCCCTGTCAGTGATGAGACATGCTGTTAGATCATCAGAAAAACATAGTCTATGTTTAAAAACAGTTTATTTTGTATTAACTGTGTTTAAATTTTGTCTTCTTTTTTCATGTCATTTTGTATGTTTTGTGTATCCAGTTCAGTCTGTTAATAAATCTAATTATGATTTCGATTATGATAATGATTTGAATCTGGCGTGTTCAAAGCCAGAGACATAAAATCTGAGGTGGAATTGAGAACGGTTGCAATAAACAGAAACATTCTTGAATCAATATTAATTTGATATCTAAACACTTTCGCTGGAAAGAGTCGCTCAAGGAGAACAGGATAGTTGTCACAAAGGGAAGTTGTCACAAAGGATTATATTTCAGTAAATTTCAGTCTAATTACACAAAGGCCAAACTACAATTCCCAAATCATCACGTTTTCTAATAGTTGTCGGGTAAACAAGTGAAGTGAAATGAAAACATGTTAGCACAGTGAACAGTGAAGGTAGAATTTGCTAGGGAAAGTTTTATATGCTGTAATCCTAATCAATTTATTCATTAAAACATATTAGCTTATTACAATTAAAACAATTGAAAATTGCAATAGCTTTTCCTAACCAAGACTGTGCAATAAGTTAGTTAGATCCTGAAGTACTTTTTAAAGTAAATCCTCCTCCCCTACTCCACACCACTGGATAACCGGATAATAACATATTTAACCTTTTGTTTCCAAGTGGACTGAGTAGGTCTGGGGATTTGATTGGAGAGTCATTTGAAAGATTCTGTTTTTCGTCTTGTATTTGTAGCTGAATGGGCCTCTTTACACCCCAGGAGATGACCAGGATCCCTTCTAGTGTCACCTGTTCTGCATGCTATAAAAGCAGAAAGTGGGACTGTGCATTAATGATTGCTATACTCTTCGTTGGCTGAAGAGGGCAGCAAAAACTGTTTATAAAGATCCAAGTATCAAGGTCCAAACAGGGCCTCCTGAAATTAAAGCTCACATATCTGATAGGTCATACATTAAAAATCAATATTGTAATGAATTCATAATCATTAATTAAGATGGAGCACTTATGCTTTACCTCATGAACAGTGAGCTGCAGCTGTGTTTTGTCTTTAAGAAAGCAGTTGTAGGTGTTCAATAAAGAGATCAATTCAGCCCTTTAAAAAAGATTAGTGAGAAATTCAGTGAGAAAGACAAAACTAACATGAAGTTAAAATTATCATTTTATTTGTATTTGTATATCTGGACATATAAAATTGTAATTTGAACAGAGCCCTGTTATATACTTGCATAATTACTGTTTTTTTTAAGTTTATTCTTAACCAAAACGTTAAGACGTTTACCAAAAAAAGTCTTTTTAAAAGTACAAAACATAATTTCTTTGTGTCTCTCTCTGTAAATGACAATTAAAAACTTTCGTCACCAGTATATATGTTGTCATTGAATTAAAGGTTTAACTAAAAATTCACATTTTAAAAAATCTTACATGTAATTCTGAAAATGTAGCCTTTTTGTTGTTCGCTTTAATGACAGCATGTAGCATGCACACTACAAATGTGTGTAAAACCGGATAATCTGTGTTACTCTAGTGTAATTTAAAAAATGTTCCAAAAGCATCGCATGTGCTTTAATGGAAGCAAGGAAATCTGACCTTTTGTACAAATGCAGTGTCAAATATTTGATTGTTGATTATTGACCTAGAAATTGTACAGAATTACATTTCTTTCTTTTGTTTTACTTTATCATTTTTGTCTTACTACTTTACTTCGTATTTTTTATTTATTTTTATTTTGCTTTTAATTTCCAAGCTAAATTCCAAATGTTCTTTAAGGTCTTAAACATTTTAACATCACTCTAGTCAATATCCTGTCTGCCAGATTATTACTTATTCTTTTCACTAGTTTGAAAAATAGCTATAATACAGTTATCACAAAATGACTACTGACCTGGAGCAAGATTTTCCAGCACCGATTTGAACAATAGAGGTTAACTCTCTTGCATTCATTTCAACAAACCAACCAGATCTACAAAGAAAACACACTGTTCAAGTCAAAACTGCTGATCTCAGGATATTTTTTAAAGTGTTCCAGCTGTGTCCAAACATGTTTTGGCTGCATTTACAGTATCTCTGGTATGTGAGTTGGGGCTACTTCAATAGTCTATATAAATGTGTAAGCAGCAAACAGACCCCATTGAGAATAGCGCTTTCTTTGCTAACATGCTGTCAGAGTTAACTGTCAGAAAAGGACCGCTGGTCTTGTGTGTTTAGCATTGTGTGGGTTGTACTTTCACTTTGCGTGTCCAGGACTGTGAAATTCATTGAATTTGTGCCTTGAGGGAGTGGTGTGGTTATTCAAGTCAGCGCATGCTCTGTGAAAATCACAAATACAACTCGTGCTCTGCAGCAATGCAGCTTTTAAAAGATTTGACCGATAAAAGATCTGCATCTGCATGTAAATACGTCTGTCAGCAGCTCTGCTTCAGTGCAACGTGGAGTTAATGGCATTATGCAATCAAACAAGAAAATAGATTAAACAGTTAATTAAGTTAATATAAAGCCACAGAGATTGTGTTAAAATAAAATTCACCCTCAGTTCAAGAAACCACCTTAGAACACAAACTTATTTCAGATTTCCAGCCCATATTGTCACATTGACCAATACGTTTCAGTTTGAAGTTTACACTTCCTTAGCTGTCTAGGGAGATCATTGCCTAATACGCTTATTCTTAGTCACTGTTCAATGAAGACAACTACAGTACCAGCAACATAAAATCAAAGCACACCACTCATAGACAAACCTGATGTAACATACATAATCCTGCAGTAGCACACACAAACAATAGCACAGCAGGGCTTACTCACCTGCCGCCGCCTTTGATCCAATACTACTGGACTTACAAAGGAACAGGTCACATATCTCTTCCTGAGCCGCAGCTATAGCGGTATCACATCAGATAAGAAGAGCCAGGCAATGAGGGGCAGAATGGAGAGTCCCTGTCAGGTGTTTTCCTGGAGTTTGTGACACAGTTGTGCTGTAACTTGAACTAGCTCACCTCTCCAGGTGCATTCTGGGAATGATTAACAATGTGTATAAACACACCCATAGGTATAAATCTCACAGCCTGAATACCTCACCAGAACAGGGAGGGTTAATTTTGGTATGCATATGGCGTACCATGATAAGAAAATCTTAATACAATGTTTGAGGAATGAATCTGATTAATCAGTTCCTCTAGAAACATTACACACGGATTATTTTGACATTGTATATGCCTTGTGATCAGCTACAGCTTGTTTAATAAAAGTAAAATGACACTCAGTAGGGGTCAAGTAAAAAATGAAATTCAGATACAGTAATACATTAAAAATCAAAGAAAAAACAGTGCAAAATAAATACGAAACAAGTTACACAGTGATTGAAGTTTTCAGGGGTCTGACAGCAGTACCAAGTATTTAGTAAAAGTTTATAAATAAGTAAATAACACAAAAGTATTTAAATGTCAAATAAAACCATTTAAATAACTGCCATCTAAGAAGTTTCACTGCCAATAAATGTGCTGTATTTTAAGGGACAGAATTATATCATTACAACATTCCTGAAGGCTTTTCATTGGACCTTAAATCTTGCCCCAGAATTTGCTGTTCCCTCTTTGTGTGATATGAATGCAGCCTCCCTACAACTGGTGCGTATCTACAGCAGAAGTCTTTAGGATTCATCAAGTAAAGAGACACTACTGAAAGTCACAAGATTCAGAAAATGGCACATATGCACGTTGACCCTCAACCTTTGTCCAGCATTCTAAACTCATTGGTGTATGCAATATAACACCTTTTAAAAGACACACTGCCATGCTTTGTCTGTACTTTTCTATACGTGTGCATTTTGCATTTAATGTATATTGTTTATTGCATTAGCTTTACTGTAGCTGTTAAAATGTGCAAAGTAAAAAATAAAAACAGAAGCAAGAAGTTCCCAGACTGGATGTGTTTTCACCCTTTGAAATCTCTGGAGTTGCTGAACAAGAATGAGCATTATTGAAATTCCTGGCATATGGTGTCGAGGCAGTTCTCCTACTACACAGTAGATGGCGGTATGAAATAAGCAACAATGAGTTAAAATCTAAGGCACTGAAACCATATAGAAGTGTCTGCAATCTTGTAATCACTTCCTGTAATCAGCAAATGATTTACATGAGGACAGACTGACAGATACTGACATGTAGATCACAAGAATACATTTGTCCACAAATCTCAAATAAATATGCAATAATTCATTTTGGCTTTCAGAAACTCATTTTTACTCGAGGTCATCATGACCACGCATAATAAAAACGCGAGTCTTTCCAACTCACTGTGTACAGGGTCAATACACAGTAGACTTGATGTCAGACTGCCTTGTGGTCTTGGAGACACTGTTTGCTTCAATCATATTGTGTTGCACAATGCTGATTGACTCATCACTGAATGTAATGTCTCAGTGTTTGCCAAACACAGGGGTGACACTGTTAGGAGCAGTGGAGGAATTACAGCTGTCTTCAGTTTTACACAATGAACTTCATATTTCACTTTATAATGAATGTCCACAGTGCTAGATTCTTAAAAAGTGACCTAAATAGTTTCTATGGAATTCATTATATAATGAATTCTGTAGAAACTATTTAGGTCACTTTTTAAGAATCTAGAATCTTTTTAGTACCAATACTTGGTACTGCTTTTAGGGGCAAGAGGCTCTTAATGAAGCTATTTTTTCATCAGTATCATAGTATAATTATAGCTGCTATGGCATTACATCTTAATGAAAAAATGTATATAATATGTATATAAATGTATATAAATTAGCTATAATATGTAGCTAATTTAAGAAATGTTCATCTTTTAGCTGTGTTTCTTTCAAATGTGATTCTGTGGTTTGGCAGTCATTATAGTTTATTTATTTTAAGTAGACTAAATTGATCAAATTATTGTGAATGAGAACCGCTTTGTTGAGCTTTTGGTTTAAAATGTATGCAGCATAGGGCAGTTGTCTTACCCTAACAATGGCTCTATACATGATTTCCAAAATGTACAGCATGTAACTCTGCAGTTAAGATGGTTTTCTAATATTTTAGACCCATTGAAACATTTGCTTGCATAACTTATAAAGTTATAAAATAAACATGCAAAAAAAGATGTTTGTCAAACCACTTTGTTTTTAATTTTGTGCTTGATTGTGCATCAGAATAAGATATCTTGCCTTAAAAAGATAAAAGCAGAGAGTACGAGGCATTAAACAGTCACTCAGTCTCCAGCCTAAAATAAATCAGTACATAAGGGCCAGTGAGCAACAGGTGGGTAATTCCATACAAAGGCGACTTGAATGCAAAGGCTGTGCTTGTCATGCTATTGCTATGAGTGAGGGAGGGCTGGTGTGTGTTTCTGAGTCCAGCATGGACAGAGGAGCACAACTTCTTCATCTGACTTTCAGCAAAGAAAACGAATATGATTTAATTGGCACAGTTGAATCATTTAGTCTCTGAATCATGATTAAAGCCAATTGTGTAAAATGGCATGGCAGTGTTATACAATAGAATATTATGGGGTTTTATGAAGTAATATTGTTTATTTGAGGATTTAACTTGATTGCCACAAGCAGAAAACATTGAGACACTCTTAGATTTACAGCAATTCTCTTTGCATTTATTTTATTAAAATCTATCTATATTTCTTTTTTGCCAGCACATTTTTTATATCCACTATATAAACTAAACGATAACAACAAAATGTGCTTAAAACATGTTCCCCAAATCCAGATTTGTTGGTATGTTCTGTATCTCTGTATCCCCCCCATATCACTGTAAGCATATCCAGCAGCTGACCCTGTCCATCTTCAGCAAACCACATGAGCAGAGCGACACGAACTGACCATACGACCCGTCTGCTACACACACACTCTACCATCATCATTTCAGGATTTGATATGAGGTTGACGAATGGATTTTAAAGCTGATTCACGTTCTGTGGTGAACATGAAGCTCCATAGAAACATTCCATTACTGCTGTTTGTGACATATTTCAGCCTGAATGAGGGGCTACAGAGAGGTGAGTCTCATCCTGTGATTATGGATAACTAACTTTCTGTACGCTGGCTTATCTTGTGCAACCACAGCGCATGCACACAGTTAACCATGGCAGAACCTGTTGAATTACAAATCACTCTGACAACACTGACAGTGTGTACTCACAATCCATAATGTGTATGTCTGTATTACTGTAAACACACCTACAGTCCATTAATGAAAATGCTTTTGTATTATTCTCTACTGTAATACATTGCTTTATTATGAATTATGCAGAATACAATATATCATAAGTGTATCATAGTTTTAATATAGTGACCATATGAAGTGATCTACATTTTTTACCAGATCACAATCATAGAAACATTGAAGTTTGTCTTGGAGGGCACATCAAACCCTAAAATCTAATAAACTTTCATTTGTGACATGTGACTCTTGCTGAACCTAAACGCAAAATTGTGACCTCAGAGTTTTCAACCTCAGTATTGTTTAAGGTTGAAACCTTTAGTATGTTTGTGATGGTTTTTCAGGCAGCTCCAGATTGGGGTAGATACAATATAAGCCGACATTATTTCTGGGATACATTCATGCAGGTACTAATCAATATCTTAAAATAACTTCTGAGGTCATTAGTAAAGTATGTCAGCATTCTAGAATGAATTGTTAAACTGCGTGTATGTGTATTTCAGCCTGACATTGAAAAACATGCTGACAAACTGTAGTTCTCATTCAGCTCATGTCAGAGGTTTGTTGAGGTTAACCGTGTGCCACCAAATATTTTTTTTATATATTTTTATATATATAAGTTTTACCAAATATTTCTATAGAGTACATTTTTGTATTGTATTCCCCAAATCAGTGGTGCTCAACCGGTGGGTTGTGACCCAAATATGGTTTACAGGTCTGTTCTGGGCATAATCAAATGCTAAACGCAAAAACTACAATGCCAAATAATCATGTTGTAGTCAAATAATCATGTTGTAGTCAAATAATCATGCATAGTTAAATAAATATCTTTTAGTAGGGACAAGAAAACAACACCCTTGTCTTCTGTTATTGATTTCAAAGGTCATGATTTTTAATCAAGCTTCATTATAATTTGGTATAAATTTATATGACTTGAAAAGTATAAAAAAGTATAAAAAAAATTATGCAAGGTAAAACAAAATATCACTCAACAAATAACAGTTGTATGTGGTACTATTTTGGGTCACCACTCAAAATCAGAGCCACTGCTTTAAATGACTCTCAATAAGTGATGCCAAATGGTATCAGATGGTCAGGTATAAATTTGATATTGACGTACACGCTATCTCAATCAAATTAAAAGCAACAGTAGCTGTTCTACCTTCATCTGACTGTCAATGACCTGGGAAACAAATATAGATATTTCCTCTCACCCTTAGTGTACAGCACATCTGATAGATGTCATTCACACTGTAAACTACTGGAAACAAATCAGCATTAAGAAGTCAAAATGCATCTTAAAGCACCTTAAAGAACTCAAGCAGGAAACAAAACCACAGATACAATTGCATAGATACAAGACACATATAAAAGTGTATGAATGCTGTTGCATTAATGTAGACAACATGATATCAAACCAAGAGGCAACACAGGAAAAATCCTTCTGGGATTTCTGGGCCTTTACGTGTCCTCCAAACTGAAGTTCCACCTTTGGCCACCTGAGGGGGCACTTTAAAATTCTGAAAGATGAGACAACTTTCTGATTTCCTGTTGCAGATTTTAAAAAAAAAGTCTGCAGGTACCACAGATGTAGTTCATCAAGATGTAGTTCGTTTTGAACAGCATTTTAAATGAAAACTAAAATTGTATCTAATTACACATGTACATTATGTATTGTGTCTTACTAAATACTTTAGGTTGATGTATGTCTCTTCAATTAGTTGAAAGAGATGCAGCTTTAACTTCTCATCTGCAAAACAGGATGTCATGTTATTTAAGGTAAAATGACACAATTCAGTAAATAAAGTTATTCAGTTGCTTCTTTTATATTATATTCTTATTTTATATTATATTCGGTTACTTAAAGTTATTCAGAAAGTGATGAGAGTTGCATATAACATGTTGCATATAAGCATTTTTAACTGACAAGTCATGGGTGATGATGTCCTTGGAAGCGTTCGAGAGCAGCAGGTGACATATCCGCTGATTCACACGCTGGAAACTGACAGGTTAGGTTGCAGCAGAGTGCTAATGCATCCCTGTAAGAAAATGGAGCCGACGGCACACAAGTTGAGTCATGGTGTCAATTAATGAGGCTCCAGCTTCATCACTGGCTGTAACTGATCCGCACGTAAGGAATGCAAACGTAACGTTTACATGTCATGCTTTTAAAAGACGTTAAACTAGCTATTAGTCAGCTGGTGTCCCTGTCTGACCATACCGGTTTTAGACTGTTTGAGTATTTGATCGCTGACCAACCCGTGAAACCAACAAAATACAAGTTTGTCAAGCCTGGACATAAGCTAGCCTAAAACTGCTAAGACCAGCAAACCACTTTAGGCTGGTTTAAGATGGTCTTATTTTCAGCAAGTTTAGAGAGCCATTTGATTAAAGTGTTATGACGCAGTTTTATCAGTTTTTTCACACCTCTGATGTAAAAGGGTTGTATAAAGGGGCACGCTCAACTGTGACAATGTTGGATTGCATTAAATGGGTGTTTCATTAGGCACATAGACTAATCTGCACACCAGCAACACACACAAACACCAGTGACATTAACAGTGATGCCCACAGCAGCAGGTACAGCAGTTCTGTGCTGAAGTGCAGAAGATGAAAGCAGACTCGCACTGCAGCTTTTTGTGTCGACTACATATATTAGAAACTATATTTAGTCCTTATATTTATTCATTAAAAGCACAATAGCAATTGGAAGTTTATCTTGCATATAAATCCTGGAACTGTAAAACGTCACGTCATAAAAATTCACAAATAACCAGCTGTCATTTATTAATTATGGGTGTTATTACTGCTTTTAGTATAGACTTCAGTAGATCTGCAAACTGTATATATTTGTTAACGTCTTACAAAAGTTTAAGGTTTCATGACTCTCACTGGGTTCAACAAAGGAAGCCCGTGATGCATTCAAGCCTATTGTACAATTTTAAGACTACGTTTTAGCATTTGTAATGCAGCCAGAATGGAAAACAACTAACAAAAGAGCCTTTTGTTGCGTTGCCTGGATGAGAACTAAATTACTGTCGATGTGTTTTGGAGCTTTATACTAAATGTCACAAGGTCACAAAAAACCACCATGCATCCCTGCAACCACTGCCTGAGTTAGCACAAAAGAAACTCAGTTATTGTCTCTAGTCTCATTAATAACACACTGAAACTATATTGCTATAAATATAACAAGTGTCATGTGCTTGTGTTTGACACACAACCTGCAGTACAACAATTTCATTAATGAGCAAAGTATAGAGCATCCATTTCTGGCCCAGTGTGTAATCTGAATATACAAAGAGCTTATTATCTTGAAAGAGGAGACTTATTAAAGAGCTGTAACAAAAAACAAAAACAAGTGTGATCATAACAGAAATGGGAGAACTTCCCAGAGTATATCTTAACATTAAAGTGTGCCAGACCAAACAATTAAACTCCAGTTAAAACATTTATTACATACAAGACATTCCTGCTGAAAGACAACAACAAACTGGCTGACTGATTTTATAAGGCATATTTAATGCTGTTTAATGACTGCGCACAAACATTATGTAACTTTAAGTGCATTCACTTAAGGACTTCCAACATCTGACATCCAGAGAACACATAAATGATAAACAAATCTGTTCAGAATGAGTAGAAGTCATTTCAAAGGGACGGTCTACAGCTCATCCAACTGGAAGTAATAATGTTACTATGTGCACTTAAAATTGATTTACAAAATGACAATTTGCACAGAGGGCGTTCCTCGTGTGAATCACATAGAGATCAGTGAGTTTAAGTTGCAAGCTAATGATGAAATATTCAATGATGAAATATCATAATGATGAAATAACTTTCAAAATAAACATTGTACATTGCACCCACATTGTAATAATGTTTCACTTTTTTAGTGTAATAAAACTTCAAACACTAAAAGGGCTGAAAAGAAATCACTTTTCATCAGGCCCATATTGACAGCAGTGATTTCCATTAGAAACATGCTCTCCCTCTGTGACCCTCTGTGAGGTCAGCTGTTTGTGGTGTGCTGAGGAGAGCAATGCAAACTGTTTTGTTGAGAAAAGGTGGTTTCACAACAGTTAATGCATAACTCATAGTTATTTAAGGGTCAAATGCTAAACAGCATTTGGTGCAAGGCTGTCCTCATTCTTCATGATTAATAAGGGGTAACTCGTGTATTGCGAAAATGAGCCATTGACATCAATTATGCCTGGTCTCGAACATCGTTTTTGCTTCAGGACACTGAATATTTTTATAGTTTGAGTGTCTGATTTCTAAATGTTTCTTAAATTTTGATGCTTTCATTCTCTCTGCAGTCATTCATTTACCCACCAAACACAATCCATGATTATAACACTCTGTGGGTCATATTTTCATTTATCTTGCATGGCTGTGTTCCTCATTTTAAGGATGAAAGCATGTCATGCATTCCGAGCATGTTTGCATCTGTCCACAAATAGCAGCTTGGCTTGGTGTATTTTGGTTTGTGTCTACCATGTAACATATGAATTGGGGCAAAATCCTGTAGGGCTAATTTGATGCACTTTGACATAAGCAACAAAAGTACAGAAATTACAGGAACTAATTTGTTTGCTACTCTAACTATCCATTAAGTGTAAATTGCATGTCATTGACATTGAGCATTGTTATTTAAATGCTCTATGCACAGACCTGTTCCTTTTTTTAGCCTGAATGTGTGACTAAATGAAAACATTTTAAAATGCTGGTATTTGGTATGAGTGTAACTCTATATTAAACTCCTTACAGTAATGTATTTTAACTACTCAGAAATTAAATTGTTTTACTGTACTAATGTAAAACTAGTTGTGTGCCAAATAACATACTATCTACATACTACTACACTATGCACTATGCTACACTATACTGTCTCATGTATAATTTTAGAAGAGTAGTATTGTCACTGATAGAACACTAACTAAACTTGTCTCCCTGACAAGGCCAAATAAAGACATAATAGTAAGCCTGGGGTCATAACTCTCTACTATTTATTTATTTATTTTAATGTAGACACGTTCTTAGACGCATAACACAATGCAAGTCAATCTGAAAATCATTGTACATTGAACTTTTGATGTCAGTGTCATTTCTGCAGTGAACTTTACTTGCACATTATAAAAACACACTTACTATAGTAAGTCTATAGTAAGTCAATAGTAAGTATGTGTTTGTGGTTATGGCTGCTGGAAAGTAAAAAATATTAAACATGTTACGGTTGATTCAGTTCCTTCCTGGTATTTACGAGTTGCAAAGTTGTAGTTACAACATCAGGTGCATTCAAGTCAACTTGGTCAAAGCAAAAGGGTGTTGTATCTTCTATTAATGGAAATATTAAAAATATATAAACAGCGCCAATAAAGATACAAATCATTTCTCTTGTACAGATGTTAAAATGTCTACCAAGTTACTTTTCAAATAATCGGTTGCATATATGAAATATGAACGTCACATTCATTGCCTCCGCCGTGTTCTTTCAAAATCCTGACTCTCTAATTCATTATTACTTAGTACTCTCATTCATGTACATTCAAATTGTAAATACAGTATTTCTGACATGACTTGAGCTACACCTTAATTCACCTTTTTCAGCCTCAGCATCTTCTGACTATAACTCCTTGAGCTTTCAGTCTAGAGAACATCTACCAAATTTTCCACAGATCTTCAGAGTATTTTGGCATGGTGTGCTTTTTTTTATAATGGATCAGACTTTCTTGTAGCAAACTTTCTAAAAGAATCCGGTTAGGAGCCATGTTAAAATGCACTAGCTTCATGCTAAAACACACCAACATCATGTTAGTATGATGCTAGCATCATTGCAATATGCTATAGCATGCTAACAACATACTAGATAATGATAAAACGTGTTAGCATTCACACGTTAAAACATGCCAGCAATGTGTTAGTATCATGCAAAAACATGCTTATCTAATTGCGAAACTATCAAACTGTCTCATTTCAGTTTTTTATTTCAGGCCAGGCTTTGCCAAGCCAACATAACTGTTTTTTTACACATCTGTTTAGTTCTGATTTGATTCATCAATCTTTGCTTTCATTTCAGCACCCAAAATCACAACATTGCTTGAGACTGTGGATGCATCCCTGGATCATAATGCTACATTTATCTGCGAGGTTGATTCGTACCCTCAAGCTGATATTACATGGACGCGAAATAATTATCCGATACGGTAAGAATTTCCTTAATAAACCCTATTATATAAATAAACCCTAAAGCATTACACATGGCACAAACACATCTTTAAGCAGATCTTTACACATATCTTCACTTCTGCTCTGAACATGCTGCATAAGAAGCAACAGAAGTGGCATTCCTCATGTTTTGTGAAGTTCTGTTATAAACATTTACTATTTGATTATCTCAGGTATTACGACTCCAGATATGTTATACAAGAAAATGGCCAAATGCTGATCATTCCTAATGTGAAGGATTCAGATAATGGAGAATACTGCTGCCTTGCTAACAATGGGGTTGGAGAACCTGCCAAAAGCTGTGGAGCTTTACAACTGAAGATGAGTATGTTCTGTTACATGTACTCCCATAATGTGTGCCTTCATGATGTACAATAACTATTATTTTTATTAATAACTATTGTTTTTGCTTATTTAACTTCTCAGCAGATTTTTCTTTGACTCTAAATGGTTTTCACCTAAAAATGTGATTATACTCATTTACTCATATACTCATTTTACATTTCAATGATGCACTCAGTCTTTGATTTATTATTCATTTGCATTCCATTAATGGTTGAATGCATAAGAATTTTCTTGTGGTGTGGATTTTAAAAAAATTTAAAATTGCAGCATGCTGAAAACTTAACCATGCTTTATCCAAACCTGTTCATTTTTCAGAGCCTCAAATTAAAAGGCATCCAACAAATATGACGTTGCTTTTGGAGTCCAAGGCGGTGCTGCCGTGTGTAGCATTAGGATATCCCAAACCAGAAATCTCCTGGATTAAAGATGATGATTTGATGAAGGTAAATACAGTATTTTGTCTTACAATGTTTGATGCTACTTTGTTTGCTTTATGGTTTAAAATACAATTCAGTTCATGTTTTTTAAATCTTGCTACATCTGCATCTTTCACATAGGTTAATAATCGCATCTCAGTGTTGGAATTTGGTGCACTTAAAATTAATAACATCAGGAAAGAGGACGCTGGGCAGTATCGCTGTGTGGCCAGAAATAGTTTTGGGATCGCCTTCTCCAAACCAGTTACCATTGAAGTACAAGGTGTCATACAACAGCTTTGATTATCATTCATTAAACCTTTGACATACACTAAAAAAAGGTCTCAATATTGCACATACATTTTGCACATGTATTTTGATATCTATGCCAACTGTAAGAATTATTGCATTAGACAACAAAATATCAATGCAGTATTTGCAAACGAATGATGCTAGAGCTTTTCTAGGAACTTTTGAATGACTTTTAACCATCTGGTGTCAAGGTAAAGTCGGTTCCCCTGAGGTTTATACAGGAGTCGTAGCAGAAGAACCACAGATGTACCTCATTACATCAACACAAAATGTTCCATTAACGTTTGATCATCAGAAAATTCTCTGAACACTTACAGTGAATACTTCATTATGAATAGCAATTCAAATAGTAATTCATCTGTTGTTTTATAATGTAGAATATATTCACAATATTAACATACACGTATGCAATATTTTTTCCTATAGCTCCTGCCAAAATACTGAAAGTTCCCAAAGAGAAGAAAGTTCAGATCGGATCAGAAGTTACGTTAGAATGTAACGCCACTGGCAACCCAATCCCGTCAATAACCTGGCTTGAAAATGGCAATGCGGTAAATCCTTTACTTTTAAAGATCATTAGCACTTCATTTTCCTTTCTCTCCAAGTTGTTGTCTTTTCATCTGCTCATTATGTTTGCTTTGGCACTATGGAGAAAATTAATTGTACTTTCATCTCATCTTACTGGAACAGAGAGCAGAGCACAGTACGTTCATGTTAAATGTCAGGTGGTGTATCTCAAATGCATTGCCAAAAACAATGACAAGAGGCCTGAGTTCTGTAAATACTTTGCTCTACGCCACTATTAATAGGATTGGGGCTACAATCATTTCTCAGGGCAATGTTCGGACAGAAGCAATAAAACGTAAGCCACACAGAGATCAAGAGAGGAATTCAAAACACGTCAGTACTGTTATCATGACTCTGGATTGTTGTTAGATGTGGATTTTGGTAGATTGTAACTGATCAGCAGTCGTGTGAAGACAAAAGCATGTAAAACAAGAAAGCATCTGAAAACAAGCATGGAAATCTTTAACCCCAGATTCAGATTTCTCTGGCTTCTGTCAGGGCTGATGAAGAATAGATCTAAACAAGCTCTGCTTTTATTCGGATAGCAGTAATTATATCTTTAATGCAATGTTTTTTTTAATCGATGTGTAGATAAACATTGGGTTGGCTAAACGGCTGTGGTCAAAGCTTTGTTTTTTGGCGTGATATGTGCTGTAATGTTGTGTTGTGGACCGTAAGTACTAAAGCTGAATGTGACTTCTGTTGCTGAGGAAGTTTAGGGCAAAAAAAGAAACCTTGACTGCCCTAATTACTTCATTATAAATCTCAGCATATTATATATGCAGCCAGCAGGACCAGTGCAATTTATGTTATACATGAACAAACGAAAAACAATAAATTTAAGATCTCCAGAATGATTCAGCAAGTGGTTTTGCCGTTTCTAAACGAATGTACTTTCCAGTTTCTACTATTTGTGATTATTCTGAGAAGTGATGCATGCACAATGCAATCTGCAAAAAGTATTGTAATAAGAACTTTGAATTTATACATATTCAGTGTCATGGGTAAGCAAGTAGACATAACACAGTACATCCAGTTAACAAGCCACACATGGATGAATTGGTCTTAGGCCACATTTATTTTTAGATGATATTTGGATTGTGCTTTAGAAAATGGAACAAGGGCCTGTAACCTAAACAGATGAATTGATACATAGGTATTGGTCTTTTTAATCTAGGTTAATAAATATAACAGTTTGCTCAGTTGTAGTAGGCTGGTCTGTACAAAGCTTATTTTTGGTAGAATGTAACATTTTAATGCAGTTTTAACCTTGTGTAAGTATTTTGTATTTTGGGTTTGTCAATTGTAGAGCTATAAAATGAATTTTAATTGCATATCTCAAATATTTTGGTCTTGGATAACAGGCTGAAGTTTATTCTTTCTGATCTTGACAAATTTGACCACATTGTAGTTCAGTCCATGACAAAAACCTATCATGCACACACAATTACAATAGGATGAGAACAATTTTATGATTAGCAGACAGTTTGAGCTGTCATAGTCAAATACTCCTCAGCATTATGATTGAGAGATGAACTTTGACCTCTGACCACTGGAGTATCTTTGACATGCATGTGATGTTATTAAACCGTTGATTAAAATGACCCGTCTGAGTGTCATTCTGGCAGGACTTTCAGCTCATTAGTTTCCTTTAGACGGATAAAGTAGCTTCTAAAATCAGCTGCATGAGCACTTTGTCAAATATAGAGCCGTGATTGGACATTCCATTAGGCTCTCATAATGTTCACATAAACTTACAAATCACATTAGCAAAATAGCAAGAGTCTTAACACATGCAGTGGATAAATAGAAGGTTTTATTTCAATTGTTGGATCAACCCTGTGACTTGCATATAAGCATCATATTCTTAATTTCATTCTGTTCTATTCTGTTGTATTCTTCCTCACATATACAGTCAAGAACGCTGTTGACTATATGTGATGATTACACATACAAATAGCCATAAATTACAGTACATGCACCGCAATCTATGCTACTAAAATAATATTATACATTTTCAACTTTGTTTGGATGAGCTATGTTCGAAAAGCTCATACACACACACACACTCACTCACATACACACACCTGTGAGCACACATCAACTGAGTTTTATATTAATAGACCTGCACAAATGGTAATTAATTTGGGTTACACTTTATTTTATAGTGTCCTTGTGACAGTGTAATTATACTTGAGTAATGAGTTTTTTAACAGTTTAATTTTCATTTTGTTTAACATGTTTTAATTAACATGTACTATAGGTACTATAAGTACTATAGGTACTATAAGTACTATAGGTACTTACTATAGGGTTAAGACTAGGGTTAGGATTAGGGTTTGGGTTAGTTGCATGTAATTATGCACTGTTAACTGTTATTACATGTAACGTGTAAAATAAAGCTGGAGATATTAAAACTGTATTTACAGTATTTATTTATTCATCACTTACAGATTTCAGGAGCATCAGTGGAGGAGATGCTGGTTGGGGAGGTCATAGTGTCTGTTCTACGTGTGGTGGTGCATAAACCAGCTCTCTACACATGTCAAGCTACTAACCAGCACAGTGGAGGGGCCAACACAGTCAAAGCTACAGCAAAAGTTACTGTTACAGGTGAGTCTCCAGACTGTGGTTGTGATCTATTGTTACCAGCCAGTTTGAATAGTCTGCATTTGTTAATGGGTGAGATGAAGTTACCATGGAAATATTTGTACTGATTTGAAATGATTTGTCACACCACAGATATAATTAAATTCACAAGTGAAGGTGACTAAAAATGTGATAAAAAACTTCAAATAAATGGTGCCTTGTCACATGACCTATGATTATACTGTTTCCTGTATAATATCACATACATTTTAACATTAAATCTTTAGGTTGATTTTTAAAAAACTCCTGTGGAAAAATCATGCAACTGATAATACCAACATGTGACTACTGTGATGCGTACAAACCAATGAAACAGTCTTTGTAAACAAACACCCACTGTGACCTGCTGTTTCAGCCGTATGCTTGTCTAGCTGCTTTGAGTAAATGCGATGCGACAGCTCTGTTAGTTTCAGCAGCTGTGCCTCTCATGACACTATTTCAATTAGTATTTGGATAGCTGCTCTTTTGTCCCCTAAAAAGCCCAGAAATACATCACTGGGAAAACATGCCCCGAATGCCTTTTTTGCTGCGCTTTAGCTGTGTACATACACAATATGGTTCTTGAGCAGCTATTTATTATTGTACACCGCATTCACTTGACTAACCCCAGTGTCCACAGTCAAACTTAATTCATTACAAAATACCTCTTCTATGTTGTTCATCTTTCCCCAGCTTCAATTGTACTTGCAAACATAGCTTTGTAGACTTTGCAGAATACACTTAATGTGGCAAAATATGAAATATTCTCTTATTTTGGCCATAAGTGTCTAATACAACGAATAAATGTAAATTTAATGCTCACTAAATTAAATTAAATATTCAGAATCAGATTTTTGGGTTTTACCAAATACGACTAGTACTTGTACAAATGTAAACTGCATCAAGATTCTGGAAACCCTCTCACATGAATTTAGGAGGGGCTGTTAAACTTCACACCTGCTGTAAGACCCCCATGCTCTCTGCCCCTCTCATACGCACAGACACACACATTGAGTCAAGATCAACCTGACAGAAGTATGCTGGGATCAACAGAGTGGATGTGTTACTCTTTATCATTATTAAGCAGATATTGTTTGTACTCTTCTCTGTTCTTGGGCCTGTTCCTGGTGGTGGTCTCTGCATCCTGCAACTTTCCTATAGAATGGAGGTAAGAATGAATTCAAGTCACATTACATGTGACAATTATACTCAGAATTACAATTGTATTTAATATAAGTTTATTGCAATGAGGCATCTGGGGTATTTAACTGTCATGCAAAATAATAGAAATTATGTTACTCTGAAGGAGAACATCTTAATGGCTTTAATAAAAAAAAGTGGCCTGGAAATGTTTTGTGAGATTTATCCAACTAGAATTAAATAGTGAATCCCATGTTGATATGCAGTCATTCAACATGACATTGTCTTTGTACTCAGAACTATACAAATAAAACTGATATAAGTCTTTTATGCAATAAAGCGAATGAAACACAGACCCCAGCGTTGTGCTGCATGACTCAAGTCGCCTACTCATGAGGTCAGTCGGAAGTTTTTCAACAAACTTTTCTCTGGAAAAAGAAACTCAAATTGAACCAGTATGTCTGTATTGATTGAGATGATACATGTAAACATACACACATGTGCTGGGTAATACAGTTCACTCTTGCCATTAAACATAGACACGCCATATGGTTTAGGTTACATGTGAACTTAAATAAACTACGTTATTATCCAACAGTTTAGGTTCAACATCTGTAAACAATTACAGCACAGTTAAACAGAATGAACTAATTGTGAGAACTGCACTTTACTCGTGAGTCAGTCAGTATACATGTGGTGTAATTATGTATGGAGGCCCTGAAGGGACAATTTCATATGAATTAAGAGCTAGACACAACATTTAGAGAAGAGACACAACATTGTTCTGTTTAAAAGAATTTTGTTATTATTTTTTATTTTTTGAAAACTTCTAAACTTTTTCACACATCTTATAAACATATTTTTAAAGTGTCACTAATATAATTTCTTAAACAAGGGTAAAGACCAGATAAGCGATTTCTTCAGAAACATTTTTTGTTTTTCTGGTTGAGTCTTCGCATCCTGATAGCAGCCACTAAGTGGTCTAAAAATATTTACATCAATATATATTTATATCAATATATACCTTCTGTGGAACCATAAAATGTTTGCCCAATCGTGTCCTGTTTGTCTATATGTATATATTCACGTGTGGGAGGGGGTGTGGCTTTGGAGAGCTTGGGTGGGATCTTATGCTTTGAGAACTAGGTTGCTATTGCTAGCCACTCTGAAATTGCTTACCCTACCTTTAAGGGTTTGTACTAAGCATGTAATTGTCCTGCACTGTTTATGCTACAGGCATAAGTAATACCACAAATTAAGGGCTATTACTTTCCTAAACAATTAGATAAATGTGCAATAAAAAAGCTTGCAGCCATGGAGGAACGAGAGCAGTTTTTGCGGCAATTTTAATTATTTGTAAACGTATAAAACAAAGTGATATGTTATGTGACCTCAAAACAAATGTTTTGTAAAGTTAGCTAAATTACTAAATAGTTTTATGGTTTGGTTATCGTTTTTTTGCCGTGTTCAGCGTTGCATTTAATGCATCATTTCATTTAGACTGTACAAAGGCAACGCTGGATACTGCAGCACCTACAGAGGAGATGTGTGTCTGAATGTGCTGCGCCGGGACGCTCTGGTCTTCTTCAACTACTCCCTGCCGAATCCTGAGGATGCTCAGGAGTATCTGACTCAGAGTGCGTGGAGTGAGCTGGAAGGAGTGAGTCCATTCTGCAGACCTGCTGTCAGATCATTGCTGTGTCATGCTGCCTTCCAGGACTGCAACCCTTCTGGTCTGGGACCTGCACCTAAACCTGTCTGCAGGTACTGGAAATGAAATGTTCTGTAGTGTGATTAGAGTACATGGCTGTCAAAACTGAACTGTAAACAACAACAGTCCAAGCAGAAAAGGATGTTTTTGTCAGATTTCATAATGGCATCAGGAAAAGTACAAAAGTACATTTGTGTTGTTCAAAACAAATGTAGCTGTGCACAATAGCCCTGTTGTTTACCAGGATGAAGCCTCAATTTAAATGGTACATTAGTGGGAGATCTGTGACATTGTGCTGGTGTTAATGGCAGGTCTGATTAATGGCTGATCTTGAACAACTCAAAGGTGCTTCCACGGCTTTCATCAAGACTTTACAAGCTTTTCTCAGAATGTGATGTCACATTAAAGAAATGACATCATAGTGAGTTGGGTTAATTATTTTAAGCTGCCATTAGTACATGCTAAGAAAGTGGAAGGTATTACTGGAAACAGAAAATGTGGGCAATTGGCAATTCAAGGCAAAAGTATGTTATTTAAAATAATAAATTATAGACAATAGATATTAGAATTTTTTGGGGGGGTACGTTTTTGAATTGCAAGGTGACAAAGGTATAAATATACAGAAATAATATGGAAATGATTTAAATGCACTAAGCAAATATTATATCATGTAATAATATATAATAAGTATAATCCTCTAGAAAACACTTTCCATTCATGGCATGTAGCGCAGACCCACATGGCTGTTTAGTAGTCATCTAGTAAATGTTTAGTAGGTGTTTGTGTCTACTTGTTATGAGAACAATGCCCGTGGAATAGCTGGAGGTTAAGTGGTGGTAGTTCCTGGCTTGTTCCCTCCAGGCGTTAAACCAACAACCTTCCAATTGCCACACTGTACCGCAGCTTATGTACAGTATACACTGTACACACACTGTTGTGCTGTTTCTTAGGGAGCACTGTCTGACAGTGAAAGAGCTGTACTGCTATAAAGAGTGGCGTTCTGCTGAGGAAAGATCTCATCGAGGGTTGCCACACAGCTTGAGCATCACTCTCCCAGATTGTGCCACTCTACCCAGCCAGCAAACAGACCCATCCTCCTGCACAACCGTCCCTTATGTTGGTAAGAGTCACCCAGTATTATGTAAACCTACATCTGCCCGTGTGGTAGCAGCTCATTTGTGTGTAGCTTTGAAAGTCATGCAATATTTCAGGACAGACTGACGATCAGTTCATCCGCCCTGTGCTAAAACAATGGGTGCTAGTGAAAAGCGCCACATATGGTTGTTGGCAGGACAATGCTGTGCGGTGTGTTTGGTTCATGTGAAATGGTTTGTAAGGAATGTGATGATAGCTCATAGAAGGACGAGATAAGGATGCTTTATAGACAAAGGATGTGAGGATGTATCAGGGGAGGGTTAAACAGCTGAGCAAATGTTCCCCGCTGAAGGTTTACAGTATCATACTTACAGGGTGGCAAAATACAGTTGCAGGAAACAGCCATAAAATACTGTCGCTGAGTAGCTATGATAAAACCAGAACGACCAAATAAAGAACTGGTGAACATTTTAAATAAATAACGATGCATTGCCAAGCCATAATATAGTTCTTATTAATGTCTTGTTTTTTGTTACCTAGATATCAGTAAAGACCAAGTTACAAGTAAGTGTTGATCCAGTGTTCTCTTCTCTACTTTACAAATACAATGTCTATTTGAACATGTTTGAACAGTTTCTGTTTTTATATCCATAGCAACATGTTACAATGACAGAGGAAGGTTTTATCAAGGGACTCACAACATTACAGCATCAGCTATTCCCTGCCAGAAATGGAATCAGCAGGTAAATGTTTGTTTTAAAATCAACATAAAAAAATCACCCCAATTACTTTTTGATACACACTAGTGGTCTTATTGTACATCCCATAGAAAAGAAAAAATACAGCAGAGATTTCTTTAAGTTATTTCTTAGTTCTTAGTCTTCTGTGTCTCAGATATTTCTCCTCACAAATGTCTCCATTAGACTTCCAGATGAGACCTCAACAGTGTCACAAACTGAGTGTGTAAACAAAGTGTGTAATCAAAAGTCAAGAATACTGAAAAATTTAATACGAACTCAAACTTACCTCATCAAATTTACCCAAATCTAGATTACACTGTAAAAACAGTGTTTTCCTGCATTGATGTCATAGTGTTGTACTGTAACCCTTTACTGTAAATTTATAAAATAAGCTTTTTGTTAGCTTTGGTTCGCTTTTCAACCATTAATCTGCTTGTGACATACGACCCAGCCAACATTTATATGTGGGGCTGAAAATTTGATTGTCCACATGTTCCATAATGTCCCTTTGCCAACTGTCTGTAAGGGCTTTATGCGGGATTTCACGAGCTGTTAGGTTGGACCCAAGTAGGAAACATGCATCTAGGTCCCATCTTCAAGATCTGTATGGGGACCACATGGGCTTGCATGCAAGAGAGATTGTGCAGTTCTATAAAGTATCTATACTAAATGCCCAAAAGAAGAATTTCACTCGGTTTTTAGGCTCCAACATTTGTGCCAACACACGGTTCAAATAAACAGATCAACTCTGAACATCACAAAACAAGCCACTAAAAAGTCAACAGCAGTAACAACATATAATAGTAAGACAGTTCAGCTGCATTCTGCTTTTTGCCACATTGCATGCTGAGTGCTGCAAAGTACAAAACACATCCCAGCATGCATTGCATTGAAGCTTTTTTGTTTATTGTCACCATTCTTGAATTTCATATATTGTCTGTTAAAGTCTAAGTAATATGGTTGCTTAGAGCTCGGTTGTGAAATGAACCAATCAGACCATGTTTAAACTTTGGACAGTGTAAATGAATGCAGCAGGTTTTAAATTAGACAAACCTTTTTTTGGAAGTAACAGGGATGATGGCAATATTGAATTTAGTCAGAGATGACAGGACCACATTTAAAGTTTCATACTGACTGCTGTGTTTGCACCTTCTTAAACAGGATCCCCATCAGCACAGGCTTTCAGTAGACGTGATTCCTGAGTTACAAAATGCAGAAAACTACTGCCGTAACCCAGGAGGAGAGAGTGACCGGCCATGGTGCTACACCACAAACCCCAGTGTACGCTGGGAGTACTGCGTGGTGCCCAAATGTGGAGAAGGTATCATGGATTTACTTCAGACCTATGCTGTAAATGATACAATTCAGAATAAAACTGTAGAACACTTACTTTAGGCCCACAGGCCAGACCTCAGCAATTTGTCTGTCATTCACCTACACAGAGAAAACTTTAAGATATTATAGACACAGACAGTAGGCAGTAAAACACTGTGACGTCTTAAAATATACCAAATTGTAAGGCAGCATTGCATGTACTACATGTAAAATGCATTGCTATGGCATCATCCAAATTTAAACACACAAAATAAGAAACATAATAAAAAATTATATTAATACAGCAATAAAAACAATTTAGCCAAATTACAATTGACTATTTTTCCCAATAAGTACATATACTATGTGTTTTTTTAAAAATAAAGTATTGTCATTAGCTGGCAACATGCTATGGTCAAAATGTATAAGAATCAACAGTTTATGCATAAACTGCAGAGCTGCAGCCCGTAAAAGAGATTTTAAATAAAAAGGTCATGTGGTTAGATCAGTTAGGCTGCATCTTAAAATACAACTTCTTATGTAGGGACAGACAGCAGGACAGCTTGTTAGGTTTTGAACAAAGCCCATAATTGCTACCATGTTTCTTTCCCTCCAGTTACTAGTGTGAGGACTGCACCCTCAATTCCAAAACCAGTCCAGTTTTACCCGCCCCCTGCTGTGTCTACAGCCTACTCAATGAGCGTTATCATCTTTGTCATTGCTGGCTTTGCTGGGGCAGCCTTCTTCACTATCCTCATCCTCATGTGCCACAGGCGAAAGAAAATGTGGAACAAACGAAAGAGGTAAAGCCAAATGTGATTTATCACATTCAGTTCATATAGTCAATGTTCATTAAACTTAAGGTTCAAACCTTAGATTTGGATAAAAGCGT
>JAZGTJ010004801.1:0-29543 GCA_036877575.1 Botia almorhae
CGGTGTGGGTCAATGCCTCACTGTTTACTGTGGAATATAAACACATTAGAAGTGAGGGGACAGATCTATGCATTACTAAAGGATGACACTGTTTATTTCACACGCGATTCAGGTTTAATGCTTTATATTGTTGTTTGTAAATCACGGATGCCTCCTGATGCTTCTGTGTTTGTGCACATGAACTGCCTTGATTTGTTTCTCGTGTTTCTGTGATGTTTAATGTTTTATCTTTCACTTCAGGAGCAATATAAAACACATTATTATTGCCTTTATATGTTTATCAGTCAGGTGAGGCACATTTACACTGTCTATGAGTCTGTTGACACGCTACACGTGTGGAGGACCATTCAGAGATTCTTTTGAATAACCTGTTGTTCAACTGTTGTGATCATGTTTCATCTTTTGCTCAAACTTTATGTAATATGAAAGCTAATAATACTGTTTTCCCTTTAAATGCACTCAGGTGCTTTGATCAGATCACACCTTCAAATTATTCAACTTTTAATGGATCATTAAAGTCATTATAATGTTTAAAGGAATCATTTAGTTTTAAAGCTGTATGCTGTTCTCAAGATGGTGCGTTTGATTCCTGCTAAAACAAACATACGGTGGAGAGCTTGAATGATTGGTTGTTTTGGGTAACAGCATCAGATACAAACATACACATCTAGGAATCTGCAATAATAACAGCAGCATATGAGTTTCTGATTGAATGAAGGTGAGTAAGAGTTTCATTTTAGGGTGAGTCATTTGTTTAACACATGCAGTTTGACAGCTGGGTGTCTCTGCAGACATGCAGGTTTAGCGTGCTGTAAATGTCAGGGCAGTGCTGGTACTGTACGCTTGTTGAAATGCTGATTCATGTTGCACTACCTGTATAATTTGATTGTGTTGTGAAAGAACTGCAGTCACTTAAGAATGAGTCGGAATATTCACAGATTTCCTATTCAAACATTTGCACCAGGAATAACGAACATGTCTGATTCTCTGTTAGATTCAGACATTATGAATCAGACACGCTCCGAGTTTCTTTATGTACATGCGTCAGATACTTTAAAAATAAGTCAATAAATATATCTAGTTTGCATGCACAGAGAGTTAGAACATTTATTGTGAGCTGTTAAAAAGCTTTATATTTTACATGTGAACTCTAAAGATCCATTGACGTGCTGTAAAGTATCACAGCGCTGACAGTTTCTGTCACGTAACTTTCTGTGCTTGTTCTGCTCTTGTTGATGCTTCTTTTGTCTTTGAGAGAAGAGCGAATCATTTCTGTGTGAAGAGCTGGTGAAGTTTTGTGTAGAGTGAGACACGTTTCATGAGAGCTGTTCCACCTGATGACTGATCACTTATTGCCCCGCTGTCTGATGAAGCTTTATCTGATGTCAGAGTAGATCACTGACATCTGATGTAAACAGACCGCAGTATTCACCAGAGCAACCATTAACAGGCACTCCTGGTGTCTTGTGTCGTTAAAAATGGAGCTGCATACCAATATGACACTGATACCAAAAAGAGGAATGTGTAGAAATGGAGCTGAACAGCAGTTAGCAGGTCCAGACCAGATCTGCAGATGTTTCTGTGTTCTCAGTGCTGAACTTTTGACAATCTCCAGAGTTGTGAATCTGCAGGTGTGGATCTGGTTCAGGCCTGCCAGCTGCTCTCAGGCTGTTGATTCTGCAGTTTGTCTGAGATCTGTTATTGTGTTTAGTAATAAGTGTTGTTGTTTAATAGCTTCAATTTTAACAACTTTTGTTGTGATTTTTATCATATTCACTATAACAGAGACTCAGAAAACATGATCAGTTACTTGATATTTCATTTATAATGGCTTATTTTTATTTGCCTCTGTTTGCTTTGTATTGCGTTTGAGTTGGAGTTAGTTTTGTACATGGACGATTCTGCCGGTTGACATTTATTTGTGTGTCTGTTGTGCATGTGAACTGCTGTAGTGTTCTGCCTGTAATCCTGCAGCTTTTGTTCCCAACAACAGGCCTCAGCAAGTATGTAACGCTCTTTGTGATTATATAAGCTGCTTTACTGTACCAGGTGCTTTCAGAATGCATATTTTTTGTTGCATTATTGCTGCTTCAGTTTTGCAGCGTATCTGATCTGAGGAAACTCTCGCTTGTGTTTCATTGTCTGAGCTCAATCTTCTGTTTATTTGTGGCCTTTTTTTGTAAGAGGAAATTATGTGAAATGTAAACTAAATTTTAAAACTACCGTGTTTGTTAGCAAGTGTCCAGTCATGTGAATGTCTGTTTATGAAGCTCTGCTCTCACTTTAAGAAAACTAATATCTGAACCTGATTTCATCTTAATTTCTCTGTTTCAGGTTAATTGCTGTTTTAGTGGGTATAGATTCTTACTGTTAAACTGTTTCAAGTGCTGCATCATTTTTGACACCATACAGAATTTTAATTTTAAAGAAGTTCATCAAGATAAAGTTGATTGAATGTTTGCCTGTCAGAGCTTCATCTTAAATGAACAACTTTGAACAACTCTGAAGTTTGAAGGTTATATGGACTGTAGATGTTTTGATTTGAGGTTTGATGGATGTAGCTTGTGGGAGTTCAGCGAGTCAGAAATGTTATGCTGTGGTTAGCAGTTTGAACTCTAGAGCTTTGTGCAGTAATATGTTTGCTCTGTCAGGCTAATGAAAAGGAATTTTAAACACCCTTGTGTGGTTTTACAAACGGGAAGCCCCGCCCAAGCTCACGTCATTGTTGAGCAAATGTTCTTTTGTCCAGCTGCAATTCTGTTGCCATTGGTGGAACGTAATTTACCTGGAAACTCTAAATGAATTTTCTTTATAAAAACATTTAGCAAAATGCTTATGAATTATGTGCTGTCACTTATTTTTCTCGTGAACACCAAATATAAAGCCAAGAATCCATCAGTTTGCACCAGTGAACAGTTTGGTGGGAGTTAAAATTTCTTGCCATTGTGTCTGTGGGCTTGTTTTCATCATGTTCCTTCAGAATGTGTGTTTCTCAACAGAGATCTGTGTTATCTGTCTGCGTTTCCCTTCATTGAATGCAGAGCACTTCATCATAAACCTTTAAAATATAGCAATAACTAAACCATTCTGCATGAACATTTCCTGTGCTAAAAATTATGAAGAGGGAATTCAGAGGAGGGAAGGTAATGAATGTTTACCTCTGGTGTCTGTAAGTTAGGTTAGTTCTCTAACATGTTTGGGTGTATCATTTGGTTATGATTAGAGAGGTTGTTTGAATGTTGTTAATCTACTGTTTAAGTAAATCTAGTCCTCTTTTGACTGGACTCATTCATTGTCATCTGATAATGTGCATCCTATATGAATTACCAATAAAATATATATTTTATATACAGGAATAAAATGAAGTATATTAAAATGTAAGATTTGATATATACAGTATATAAACCTGTGACAGTAGAACAACTCACTGTGTTGTAATTGGGCTGTAACGCTTTCATTCTGAGAACTAACCGTTTTGGTCATCGCGAATAAACTTCATTTGCTAACAGAATGATTTTCTTTCATTTGACTCGAAATGGCACTTCAGGTTAAGACCAGCAGGGGGCGCTGGTGTCACATGCTGAAGGTGCGAGAGCGCTAAAACTTGTTGCTACTTTCCGCGAATAAAGTGCAATAGCAATTGTAGCATTGCAAGAACTGTAAGATTGGTTTGAAGATTAATTAAACTTCATTAGTCACTCAGGACAGTCTGTCTAGTTGAACAGCAACGGCTGTTTTAAAATTAATGCTAAGCTTATATTTCCCATTAAAATAAAGGAAATATTTATTCTTACAATAACTTAAGTAAAGGGTTAAATGGTTAATCCTGATCAAGATAATTACAGTTATTTGTCTCGTACAGCCAAGACTGTATAATCTAAAGTACGTCCAATTTATGAGGTTAATATAAACACTGGATCATAGTTTGGCTGCTGTATATACAAAGTGTAATGAGATTTGTTCCTCTAATATGATTCAAAGCAAATGAATAAAAAGATCAAATCAATAAAAAAAATCAATGAAAGAACAAATATCTTATTCATGGAAAGCATTAAACGTGTGTAATCTCTGTGCTGTACAGTTACAGCATCTCTCTGTGCTGTACAGTTACAGCATCTCTCTGTGCTGTACAGTTACAGCATCTCTGTGCTGTACAGTTACAGCATCTCTGTGCTGTACAGTTACTCTGTTGATGAAGCTCTGTGGACACTCAGGTGAAATATAATCTTTATATAATATAATATAAATATAAAATATAATCTCTGCTCTGTGTTAATACTCTGATGTTTCTCTGAGTCATGCAGGTAAATTCATCTGGAGCACACAGCAGCACATTAATGTGACCCAATTACATTAGAATCTGTTTACTGGCCTCAGATTGTTCTTGAGTGTCGAGGTCAATGTAATATTTACAGCCCATTCAAATGATAAATCAGAAATCTGCTGCAGTTGTTTCATAGAATGAATGTTGAAGAATATGAGCTATAATTTAATATAGAACAGTGACATTCCCTTTTATGCAAGAAAGCGTTTCAGTTTCTGTTAAAACAGATGCTGTCAGAATAAACACTGAACTGCATGTGATTACATTTACAGATGCAGTGGAATGTGTTTGTAACTGAAATATTTCTCATCTTATTTGGGAATTAAAACACATTATTTAATGGTTGTAAGTTTTTGCTGATCATTGGTGAAGTTTCTGTTCTTTAACTCACTGTTGTTAGAAAGTTACTCTTCTTCTCTTCATCTAAATTAAACATCATGTGAGGAACAAGCTTCCATCAGGGTTTGTCTTTAAATAACCTCCCGTGAGACCTGACCAATCAACACTGAATGGAAATTTTCTGCTACTGGTAGCACTATACTTCTCCTTTTCTTCACCTCACTTGAACTTCTCTGTAACTAAACTACTTTTCTGCTGCGGTTGATTCTTTGTTTTCCTCTAATCATCAACACCAGAATTAATCGGCTCGTTTATCTTATTTTGGTCCAGGGAAACTGCTCTCCATCTTTGTCCCGTGTGATTTAAAAATCTCTTGAACTTCTGTATCGATCGCTGTCTAGATCTAATGTTGCTGATTTTTTTTAATTGTGAATCGTTTTGCTTATTTAAACCAGATTAAATTCAGACAAACTACTAGCAGAGTTTTGATTTCCCAGTACAGCCTCTCACAAGCTCAGCTAGTCTCAGAAATGTGATGAATTACTGAATTCAAATGAATGACTCTACGGCAAACCACACAAACCACGAATCGTGAGAGAATTGTTTGGTATGAAATGCTGTTCTGGGGCAGTACATCCTGCTTGCTTGTTTTGACAGTAGACCAGCAGACATGTTCTCCTTGAAAACGTTTTAACAGTAGTATACTCCAACATGACCTCAATAAATTGACACCCAGTTATGATCTTGGACAGAATATAATTATTTTTAAATGTAATTTTGTGTACATGTCTTTGGCAGTCCAATCAAACAATGAATTAGCAATACTAAAGTAAATCACAGCGTATAGTGGTTTCAGTTCATTTATTATGTACACATTGCATTATAAACTGTACCTCACACCGCCTATTCAATGTGACTCATGTGTGTGTATGTTATATAAATATATGTCTCATCTGTAATGTTTGAAACGCACAGATAATCTGACGCTGTGCTGTATACATCCTTATGCTTATTTTTAATTAATGTCAACGATACAAACGATGAATCGATTCGCTACAACGCCACGAGGACTGAAACTTTCCGCTGGATGTGTTTCACAGACAGCAGCGCATCATGGAGACGCTGTTTTGTGGCTGTACTGCCTCAACACACCACACGATGGATGTATGAGCTCGTCTTYGCCCTCGGTTCAGACTCGCTCCCCCTCACCGCCGCGTCTGCAGCGGTCACACCGCCCAGAAGAGTCGCGGCGCCGCGGAGCTCCACAACGCCTGATGTGTGCGGATCGAGCCTCCGATCGCGGCTTCATTTCAACGCTTTAACGTGCAGACACGCTATCCTGCCGCATTTATTCGACATTTCTTGTCCTCCATCTTTCAGTGGTGATAACGCAGGCGAGCGCGGAACAAAGCGGTCGGTAATGGGGCGATAGCGCGTGTTTTCATTAAATGACGTTTCTGAAGAATGACGCGTTCTGTCGTTCATGTTTCAGGAGAGCGAGCGTCTCTCTTCATGCAGTGGACGTAGATTTTGGGAACACGGAGGAGTTTGCGCGGCGTCTGAACGGGAAAACAACAGTTTTCAGAAACACTTGAAGCGGATTTCGGCGTCTCGTCGGTGCTGTGACACATGGTTTTGATCTCTGGATGGATGTTCATAGCTCTCGTCTCTTGGAGTGATGTGCACCGTGCCAAACGCACATAAATGTTGAGAAATAACCCATGACGCTGCAGTTTGAGGGTTTCAGCTCAGATATGTGTTGTTTATTCAGTTTGTTTAAAAACAACTTCAGTTTTACCCTGTTTGGTCATCTTCACCCGCGTCTTCAGAAAACAGCGTGTTTGGAAGCGCACTGATGATCGCCTCGTAATAGCAGGTTTTTAAATATATGTTGATATGACGATTTTTGCATGTGCATAATATTAAAGGCCACATAAGGCTGGTTTAATTTGATCTTCATCAGCATCATGTTTGGAAAACACAGTGTTTAAAAGCACATTAATGGTTATTAATGTGATGCCTCTTGGCTGCGTATGACATCACACTTTCTGCTTTAACTATGAAATCCGTTTGAGTCCACGTATTTGATTTCGTTTTCCAGATGAGATGTTGTAGGACTAAAGGAAAGGGCGCTGATGCGCAATGACGCTGCTGCTGTGCGCAGATTTGTTGACGCAACCTGTGGCCTCTTAAATCCACAGTTGAGAAAGACTCCGTCACTGTGAGGCTGCGCAACAGCGCTGTCCCTTCTGCTTTCTAGCAACCAGCCAAGTGAAGTTTTGGGAAGACATCGTGAGTATCTGTAGTATAACCGTGCGTAAAGTAAACAGTGGGAAGTTTCGATGGTGTTTCGAAAGTTACCCGGTGTCTCGGCATCGGGCATGGGGCTTCGTCTCTCTCAGAAGTTCGTGTTTCTTCTCTTTCTTTCGGGTTTGGTAACTCTGTGCTTCGGGGCACTCTTCTTTTTACCCGACACCGTGCGCCTGAAGCGCATCTTTCTCTCCAAAAGTGAGAATCCGGCGGTGACAGTGGGCTCTGACAATAACGCCCGGGACCTTAACAAAAAGACGCCCGGAGACCAGGAGCACCAACGGGTGGGTGTGAAGGGGTCCGAGGGGAATGTCAAACTGAAAGTGAGCCGCAAGCCTTCGGTTACCCATGGAGCGAGAACTGTGGAGAGGTCTGTCGGAATCAGGGCGCAGGAAGAGTGGAGCCCGGCGAGGGCGCACGAACCAGCGGCCCGGGTCGAGCGGGTCACTTCGGCCGCTCATAACGGGGAACACAACGATGGATTTAGTTATGAGACTTTTAAAAAGTGTCTGCTGAAAGCACCGTTGGGGAAGGACCAGGGAAAGCCATCTGATCCTCAGACGCTTCAGAGGAGAGAGAAGGTCAAAGAGGTAAGACGTGTGTTCCAAATAACATGAGCCAAAGTCTAACAGACTAAACGAAAGGAGCGTTGTTTGTGTAATAAGTGCACTTGACATCTCTTCCGATAGAAGTGTCTGCCAACTGACAAATGACTAAACAAGCAGAATGATTTACAGACACTGATGAGAACATGTCACTGTTGTGTTATGTTGAAGTCAGTGTGTTTGTATAGACATAAATGTCATTCGATTATTTTGATGTTTCTGAGTCTACGACTCCTGTTACAGTGAGAAACACAGATACAGGCCCTGTGACGACTTGCCCCGGTCCCTCTGTTCTTATATATCAGTTGAGTGGTTATATGTCTCTGTCTTGCTCTTTGTGTGACTGTTGTTTAAAGCAGATGATTTTTTGTTGAGTTTTTCTCGTCAGTGCTCTGATAGAACAGCTGAAGGTCATTCAGTCAGTTGTTGTTTCAGAAGCTGCTGTTCAGATCTTTGTTCTCGGTTTGAAAACTGTTCTTCTCTCAGAATGAGTGTCACTCACCCAAGAGCACGAGTGAGCTGAAGAGAGACCGGTTTCAATCACACACATGTCACTTATCAGACAGACTGGTTATTATTGATGTTTAATGATATCAGACTTTGAATTTTGGGATTTTTGGGGGAATTATGATTTCTCTGTTTGTCAACACTTATAAAGTACAGCATGCACTTCAGTTTGTATTTACTGTAGTTTCTGCTCCACATCTCAGATGTAGTTTTTTATAAGTTTTCATTGTGAATGTGGTTCTTGATTTGTCTCACCGTATAAAATGAAATCTTTACTTCAAATGAATTTCCCAGCAGTGATAGTTCTGTCATTGTCTCCCTCAGAAGAGTGTGTATGAGAGTGTTCTGAATTCTCCTGTGTGTTCTGTGGAGGGAATAAAGTCATTAGTGTGTGTTTGAAACAGTGTGAGGTGATTGTGTTGATGGTTTTCATTGTGTTCAGTGTCAGAGTGAAAGTGTTTTAGGTTCAGAGAGGAGCGTAAGGTCCAGCTGACATCATAGTGATTTCTCCTCTTACTGTCCACACACTGTCACAGTCTGTCAGATGAATGAGCGCAGAAACGAAGAGCACAGTTTCCACATTTCCAGAGCACAGTTTAGTGACATCTGTGTTCATTGTTTTCTATAGCCTGTAGTTCTGCGTTGAGTTTTCTATTGTTGTATCATATTTCACTGTGTCAGATAGACTGGACAGTTTCCAAAAGCTCTGTGTGTTTCTGGAGCACTGCAGCCAGTACCAGACTCTGATTCTTTACCTCGCTGTTGGCAGGAGTCTGAAGTAAAAGAAAAATGCAAAAACAATCAATCGACATGATTTGTCACATTTTGTGACATTGAACATTTGACAGTTTTAGAGTGAAACATGACATTAGTGACATTAAAATAAAGACGCAGGTCTTGATTTGAGTTTTAATTAGTCCTGGTTGATTTTAGTCTTAAGTAGTTCTGATTAGATTGTTACAAGAAGTTGTTTTAAATTTCACGTATTTTTCACAATATTAGTTCATTTGAATGGTTTTGTGATCAGCTGAGGAATCTGAGGCTGATCCAGTGTTTATATTAAACTCAATGAAGGATGAGGTTGAAATAACAAGCACAGATTTTTGTCATCCACAGTGAGGCCAGTATTGGCCATTATATGTTGATTTTAACACAATGTTGATCTGCTTATTGTTGTATGATGTGTGACATCAGTGACTCATCAGGGTTTATAATACGCAGTAAATATCTGAGCGCTGACATAGTTACAATTAAAGCCATGTGATGAATTAACCAATCAGCTGCTTGCGCTGTTGTTTGTATGGACGCTTCTGGATTCCATCTGTGTGTCTCTTCCTGTCGGAGGAAAGCAACATTTTACTGTATTGCTGTGCTGTATTTCTACTGTAACTGTTTTAAAATAATGTGTTATTAAAATCAACATCATTTAAAGCTGGTAATGCTGCTAACCTCATGATTTTATTAATAAAAAACATTTTTAATTTTAAATTTGGCATGACATTTGACCTGGATGAGATTTCCTGAGGTGTCTGCTGGGGTGTGAAGGAACTGGAGGTTCATGTGTAGGTGGTTAGGTTCTCATTCATCAGTGCTCTCAGCTCTTGTAACGGGGTGCTGACTGGAGGGTTCTTCTCTGTTGAGACGTGCTGATGGGGCGTTCACTGGGGGGGGTGAGATGGATAGAGTTACAGGGAGTCGTTTGGCAGAGTTTGCCTCAGGCTGAGAGGAGGGAGAGCAGCTGAGTGCTTTGATGAGTGTTTCCTCTCAGGAAAGATGCTGTTCCATCTCTGCAGCCGGAGGAGAGTGTGGCAGGACTCTGAACCACCAGTGAGAGAGGAGGAAGCTGTAATTATCTCCTGACTGTTTAAATGAGGACAGCGAGAGATCGCTAAACTAATCCTGATCCCAGCAGCTGTTCTTCTGCTTTTGTCTGAGTTTCGTTCGTTATTGTGATTATTTTGACATATTACAATTTGAGTATTTCAAAAAGTTGCTACTGCTGTAAAGCAGAAGCTTTAAATCACGGAAAGAACAGCAGCTAAACAAATCAACAGCATCATTTACAATAAAAAGAAACAATGTCATTTAAAATAACTAAACTCACCAATTAAAGTTCTAGTCATGCTTTTCTATATAATTCACTTTTATCTGGTGGAAAACTGCATCAGTGTTTGAAAGAGAGAAAGAAGTTCAGTTAAGGAAATGATTTACCGGCTGTGTCCCGCGGGGCACAAACCGTCTGTTTGTCTTGCTTCTCCGCAAACACTCATGTTTGTTAATTTAGTTTACTTTGCATCAGATTCCAGTAAGTGTGCGTGGGTCACATGACCTCTGTGTGTCCTCTCTGGCGTTAGGTCCGCTGCTGGGTCCACTTCACCTCCAGATGTTTCCGTTCTGGTTCCAGTTTGTGTCTTTCTAACTGGTGGTGTAAAGCTGCTGTGTGTACCTCACGCTGACACGCTGTATAATTATTGAATGTGGCAGTTATACAGTATCAGAGCTTTAAACAATCAGAGATTATGCATATAAGATTAGATTTGACACATTTTGTTGAATATACAGTATAATATTTATAATGCTGCTGTTACTGGTAAAATGACTCTGCTGTCAGTTTTACACTAGTTTTGTGTTGTCTGTGTGTGTTAATGTGGGTTTGGGTCTGTGCCTGTTATGTCCTCTTTTGTCTACCTCTAAAGAATGTTTTGTGTTCAATACAAGTTCACTAGTTATAAAAATGAAAATTCTGGTGGAGATGCTTGTTAATTAACTGGATGTTTCGTGTGCTGCCCTGTTTATGTGGAAGGGTGTTTTGTTCATTACCAACACAATTAGTCCCCTAATGAAACAGCAGAACACAGAAATCATTATAGCCCAGAGGAGCTGAATCTCTTTCTCCTGTTTAACTCGTGTAGGAGTGACAGTATCTGCTCACTGTATTTACAGAACGAAGCAAAGAGCAAATATAACAGACGTCGCTAATGATCGCATGCCTCTGCGTTCTGCCCTCGCAGCTCATCGTACAGAAACATTACAGAGATTTCTCAAACGTCTGTGTGGAAAGACATGCAGGATAATTCTAATGAACAAACATCTGCTTTTATTTTGTGAGCTGTAAGATTCAATGCTAACAGCTTGTATGGCTCTCTCTCCACAGACATGTCTGTGGGGCTGAGATAGATTTGTGAGGTCACAGTTCTGTGATGTCTGTGTTACTCTGCCTCATATTGTGTTGGAGTGTTAGCAGGTTTTGGTACTGGCAGAAAAAGAGAGAAGAACCGTTAGCTCTGGTGACTGTGGTGAGCTCAGGAAGTGACCCGCCCTGCATGTGCTTTCAGAGAGAGCTGGAAATGAGCTGCTGTTTAACAGGTGCGGTTGAAAACTGAATCTCTCTGCTGTAAAACTGGACACATTTCTGACACTCAGCAGAGATATGAAGTTGGTGTGTTGTGTCAGATAGAAGCTGCAGAGTTTCCTGTTTATTTCCTGTCGCGTGTGTTTTCACTCTTCTACTGTAACCGCTGCTGGTCTGTGTGCACGTCAGGTGAAACATCATAACTTCAGTGCATCTGCATCACACGCCTCTGGTCTTTAGAAAGCAGCATGAACAGCAGCATGCTGGTGTTCCTGTAGCTCAGTGGATTGCAGTGCAATAGGTTGTGGGAAAACACATACTGATCACATGTATAGCCTGAATACACTGTAAGTCATTTTGAATCAGTGCATAAATGAATTACTGTAATGTATTGTCCAATGTCCATCTCTAAATCACAATCATTGTGTGATGTTTAATGGGTCAAAGTGGTACAGTAGATGCTCCACACGTGACCTGCAGCTGATGGTTAGATGTTTGATGCTCTCAGAACAGCACACAGATCTCATGAATATGTTTAAATGACACTGAGATTAAACATACAGAAAGCATTGATAAATACAAAGACGCAGTCTTTGTGCACACACAAATACGCAGTGCGCCATCCTCCAGCCTTTACTGACTTTACACTTCATCAGTGTTCACAGTTTGTACTGCACTTTTACCCCTCAGAGCTGATAAACAGCAGCATTCACACTGAACCTCCTCACAGACATCATCCGCAGACTGTTTACTGTTTCTCCCCTTCATAAAACTCTTTTGTGTTCATCCACTTTTCTGTCTGAGGGCCCTCAAGAGTGCACAGGTGTGAGGAATCCCGTGCTGGGTCTCTGACAGTGTCTGTCAGTGTGTCAGGAGAACATCCCCTCCCTCAACAGTAAACAAAGAATGTTTAGTGTCTCTTTAGGGAGGAAGCGCCAGTAGGTCTTACAGCTCTGTTTCTCATATAGAAGCTATAGAATATGAAGACGTTACAGTATAATCTATGTAGGGCACTTTGATTACCATGATGTAAAAAGCTAAGTGGAAATGTCATTTTCCACCCCTGTTTCATTTTTTTGTCAAATAAAATGATGAGCAGAAAAAAACGTTTTTCCTCAAAGAGTATTTTTAATGTGGAAGTGACTGTCAGATATGATGATGTCACTGAACTAGAAATAAGCCAAAATCAGGACCCAGCAGAATCCCAATGAGTTATTAAACATGTTCATGTCCACTCATCAGAGAAAACCTACAGCTGTCCAACACACCTTCATACAACGACCGGCTGTGTGCTCAGAGTTTATTCAAAGTACAGAGTTTATTCAAAGTACAGAGTTTATTCAAAGTAGGTTTATACAAATTCATTGTCAGCCATCAGGTGTGAGTTTTGTGTCTTTGTATCTGTGTGCGCAGGGTCTGATAATATATCTGTTTCTAGCTCAAACAATTTCAAACAGCAGAAAGCTTCAACCTTTCTTAGAAAAGGCTTTAAACAGACACATTCTCATGGTTAAGATTTCATACATCATCAAGAATATTGTAGCACTTTTGGTCATGCAGTGATTGAACTCACAGCGCATCATCAGCAGCATTTACATGATGCTCTGTCCTCTCATTCTGTCCATCAGAGCTTCACCTTAATTTACAGCCGCATCATGGAGTGTCAGCGAGGCCCAGAGCTGCCCTTCTTCACTGCCTTTCTCTGCGGGCTGTGTGCTGTTTATTACACACCCCTTAGCAGTGTGCTGTTTATTACACACCCCTTAGCAGTGTGCTGTTTATCACACACCCCTCAGCAGTGTGCTTGTGTGTTCAGCACAGAGCTGTGTGTTCTCTAAACCCCTACAAACTGTTGAATAACATTTACAGAACGCTCAGAGGAGTTACCAAACAAAAGTTTTAGGAATAACAAATGGCCGGATTTAAAAGAATAATTGACTCTAAAATTTGGTCTGAATCGTCAGAATTCCAAACCTGTGTGAATGTTTTCCTCGGGGAACACAAACAGAGTTTTGGAGAAGATTCATGCTGCTGTTTTCTGTATATAATGGCAGTTCATTGTGTCTACATTTATGAAGCTCAAACAGAATGTCTGTAGGCAAAGACTTTATGTACATGAACAGCCTGTAATTATACATTATATGATCATAAATCTTTCATTCTGCTTGATACCATCAAATTTAGTCTTTCTCAGTACTCAGTAGTATTTTTCCAGAACAATCATGTTCGCCTCGTTTTGGTTAGGAGCAGTTTTTTTTTACAGTATTATATTTACTAGTCTCATATTATATTTTAGTCTCATTTACTGAGAACTTTATTATTTCTTGGCTTTATTGTAAACAAATGTATTAGTCAGAACAGCCAGCAGACCCCTAGCATCAGCAGATTGACTGTATTGACAGCAGTATGCACTGTGTGCACACATCTGTACAGTGTTTTTGGGCTGCTGTGTGCACACATCTGTACAGTGTTTTGGGGCTGCTGTGTGTACACATCTGTACAGTGTTTTGGGGCTGCTGTGTGCACACATCTGTACAGTGTTTTTGGGCTGCTGTGTGCACACATCTGTACAGTGTTTTGGGGCTGCTGTGTGCACACATCTGTACAGTGTTTTTGGGCTGCTGTGTGCACACATCTGTACAGTGTTTTTGGGATGCAGTTATTACAACACTGTCCAGGCACCAATGATCACATTGATGAGTTTTGTTTCTGGTGGATTTGTGAGACCGTTGAGTCACCAGAAAAACAACCTGGATTGAAACTGAGAGAACTGAAGTTTCAGGGTCATTCTTTGTTTCATCCACAGAAACCGTTTTTTCGTCTTGTGGTAAACTGACTGTCATCTTGTTCTCTGTGTTGAATTCCTTCTCTTGCATTATTTATTCATGATGTCTGTGACAGAACGAAGAAATTGTGTCTGCTGAGCTGGAGGTGCTGTCTCACTCTTCTTTATCACTCCCGTCTCACTCTCTTCTTTCTCATCCCTGTCTCACTCTCTTCTTTCTCATCCCTGTCTCACTCTCTTCTTTCTCATCCCTGTCTCACTCTCCCTTCCCACTCATGTCTCACTCTCTTCTTTCTCACTCCCATCTCACTCTCTTCTTTCTCACTCCCGTCTCACTCTCCTCTTTCTCACTCCCGTCTCACTCTCTTCTTTCTCACTCCTGTCTCACTCTCTTCTTTCTCACTCCCGTCTCACTCTCTTCTTTCTCACTTCCTTCTTACTCTCTTCTTTCTCACCCCTGTCTCACGCTCTTCTTTTTCACTCCTGTCTCACTCTTTTAATAGCAGAGCCCCAGTATCTGTATGCACACTGTGAAGGGGGTTTGTGTGTGTGCAGGCGTGCGTGCGTGTGCATGCGTGTGAGATGGATAGATAATGCCACTCCTTTTGGCAAAGATGAAGATGGGCTTCTGAGAAGATGGGCTTCTGAGGAGATGGGCTTCTGAGAAGATGGGCTTATGGGCTTCTAAGGAGAGGGTTTTGTTTCTGTGTGTCAGAGAGATATTGCTGGGGATTTCTATGAAACAGTTTCCAGTTATTGTTATTTAAGTGTTGATAAATCACATTGAGCTGTCCAGATAAATCCATAAATGTGAAGATGTATTTGGACACAATTATGTAACAGCGTTGACAGTTTCATTTGACAAACTGATGCTTAAACACAGAGAATTAATTCATCATAATTCCAAAATGAAATGTGTGTAGACAGAGTGAAATCATGACAAATGAAAGATAGATTAACACACGGTAGAAGCTGCCTTCAGCTCTTCACTGTAAAAAGTGTTTTTATGAGGGGCCATAGTGACACGCGGTGTGACCCTGCCAGCGTTCAGCTGGATCAACAGGAAGCAGGAAGCTGCGTGTGCAGTAACAATGTAGGAAGGTGATAAATCTCAGCTGACACAGAGTGTTGGGCTTGTGTGCCTTCATCAGGGTCAGAGATCGCCCTGCAGCCTCACTGCCTGCATCAGAGCGGACAGGTCCAGTCACGGGCTGTTAGGATGAGTGGGTGGAGGGTCAGGGCCTGTTGAGTGCTGACACTGTATCAGAGAGTGTGTGAATTAACACTGACACTGTATACTGGTGATTCTTTCATTATTTGACCCTTTTCTGTACCTCAGGACAATTTTAAAGAAAAGCTTTAAAATGCTTTTTATCAAAGACAATCTGTAGTTTTTAAAAGAGAGACAATAAAATAAAAATAGTTTCTCTATTAGTTTTAATCATTTGTAAGTGTTTATAAATGTTGAATGTTGTTTTTTGTTTGTCAGAAGGGTTCATGTTTAACCAGTGTTTATACATTGAAATTGAATTGACTGCTTGAGTTAAAGCCTTCAAAAAAAACTTTCTCAAAACCTAAAAAACTGCCCATCACACACAGTATCACGATTTGTTTGAAGGTTCTGATCTTTATTTTAGACCACAATAAATATTGTGCAGCTAACAGCACAAGTTTCCAGATTGTGGTATTCCCAGGAATGCCTCATACACATTCTTCCTGTTTTAGTGAGCTTTTATTCCCAAAAAAGAATTAGTTTCTGTTCCTGACATTTGGCTTTTGTCTGCAGAAAGAGTTACAGCAGCAAAGCTGATGTTTCCACTCGGTTTGTGTTTGCTGCTCTTGCCCAGAGGAACGTTAGTGTTGCTCGTGTGTAACTCTGGGAGCTTTCTGGAGCTCTAAAATTCCTTAGAAGGAAGAATAGATGAAGATGAATTTAGTGCTGAACTCAGAAAGTTGTTCTTTTTGTGTTGGGTCTGTCAGAGACACGGCTGGCTTAACCTGTCGGCTGTGTCTCTGTTGTCATGTCATTCTTCTGGTTTTTGGGCTGTTTGGCTCTTTTATTCTGGAGGTGTTCAGAGTGCAGAAGTGCAGCGCAGGTCTGCGGGGGGAAACAGCAGTGCAGTCACATCTCAACAGGATCAATACTGCAATTTACTGCTGCATCATACTATGAGCTCTGCTTATTAACACCTGTCCTTCATCAGAGCCCTCCTGTGTGTGTGTGTGTCTCTGTGTGTCTCTGTGTATGTGTGTGTGTCTCTCTGTGTCTCTGTGTGTATGTGTGTGTGTGTCTCTCTCTCTGTGTGCGTCTCTCTGTGTGTCTCTCTGTGTCTCTGTGTGTGTGTGTCTCTGTGTGTGTGTGTGTGTGTGTGTGTGTGTGTCTCTCTCTCTGTGTCTCTCTCTGTGTGTCTCTCTGTGTCTGTGTGTGTGTGTCTCTGTGTGTGTGTGTGTGTGTGTGTGTGTGTCTCTCTCTCTGTGTCTCTCTCTGTGTGTCTCTCTGTGTCTGTGTGTGTGTGTCTCTGTGTGTGTGTGTTTGAGTGTGTGAGTGTGTCTGTGTGTGTGAGTGTGTCTGTGTGTGTGTGTCTGTGTGTGTGTCTCTCTCTCTCTTTTCTGCCAGCCGATGCTCTGCAGTCCATTTTATCCGTTTATAATGATGCAGGTACAGTCTTCACAAATCCTCACACAGGCTGTGTGAGCAGAAGGACAGCATGGCAGCGTTCTGAGCAGCAGTGTGATTCAGGGGCTGCTGGACATCAGGACTTTGCTGAGGGTCTCAGATTCGTCGTAGCAAGATTGTGGACAGCAGGGGGAGGAACAAGAAACTAGAACAGAGATTCACTGTGAGATAAACAGACTGTCTGGGTTCAGTATCTTTCATCTGCACCTTCCTGCCGGCCAATTACAGTAGCTAACAGACACTGTAGCTCCCAGTGTGACTCTAGAGTTACTGCCCCACACTGCTGATGATTTCAGTGGCCACACAAGACACGTCAACAGCTTCCAGCAGCTTGTGTCTGGAACCATCACTTCAGGAGCTAATAACATGAGGACAGAGGACACAGAATAACAGCAGGTCAGTCAGATGAGGCTGTTGCCCAGCCACATAAAGACAAACGTGAGGTTTTTATAATGCATTGTTTTTGTTTTTATCAGATTTAATGCAGTAACATGCAGTAAAATTCTGAAAGTGGGCCATGCATTCAGACAGAGCTGGAAGCGTTTCAGCGTTCATCTCAAACTGTGTGTTCGGCTGGTGGTGAGGCAAACATGCCAAACATGCAACAGTCCAAAATTCCTCTCGGTTTAATCAAAGACTGCGCGACACTAACGGGCTGTTCACGCAGACGGTGAATTTATCGCTGCAGGTCGCAGTTGCTGTAGGCTACCGTTTTCTCACTGGTAGCAGTTTACTGTTGCCATAGTAACTTATCATTGCTGCCAAAGTATCATTCCGTTTTGAGCACGAATCAGCTTTCTTGTCTGCTACAAATTAACATGGCAAACTGAATGGAAATATGATGTATATCAATTGCAGAAGTTCTTACAGTACAACATATTATATTCACAGATGTAAAGGGACACCAGATTATGTGTCCTGCATGTATGTGCGTTTTGTTTTACAGCACTGGAGCAGCTTTTCATCTTTTGTTTATGAATTGGATAAAGTTTCTGTGCATTGGCCCACTGATCATGACTAACAAACAAGAAGACTCTGATTCTTTTGTAATCTCATTTCATGTCCAGTGAGTTTCCGCCTCTTCCTGTCAGATTCCAGTGGCTGGACTGTGTCATTATTCTCTGGCATTGGCCCACACACACTCGCTGCTTCAGCTCTAATTAAATCATATCATATAGAGCTGCTGAAACAGAGAAATGTTAGTGTAGGCCGAGCTGTTCCCCAGATCACACATGCAGAACCTGCGGTGGGTGTGTGTTGCCTTACACAGGAAGCTGTGTGGCTGCTCTTGTTCACTGTACAGGCTTCACCCCTCCCATCTGATTTATCTTCTCTCTGCAGACGATGTTATGTCCTCTCACAGACAGCGGTCGGCTGGAGTTCAGCCTGTTTGCTTGTTGGCACACACACAACGCTGGGAATGTTGACAGATCATGTCTTTGTGATTGTCTGTGTGTGTGTGTGTGTGTCTTTGTGATTGTCTGTGTGTGTGTGTGTGCGTGTGGTGGGGGGGCTGTGGGAAGGAAGTTTAGTTCAGCTGAATCTGACTGCTGTTGTATGATAGTTTAAAGTCTGATTTAATTTTACTTTTTCTGTTGACAATAGAAAGAATTTTTACAAACGTAAATGGTCCTTATTCAAAAACCAGCAGCTCAGAATGATCACGTGTGCGGCTCCAGAATGAATTAAAACACTCAAGCGTGTGTAATTTAAATTCTCATCTGGTTTTTAGAGGAACGATGTGATACTTTTTTATGGTATGTTTTATTTTGTTGGTCTTGGCAAATCACTATTGGCTGTTGTTGAATGGAAAAGAGCTGTTGGGTCAATGATTCCTTTAAATATTCATCTAAAATCATGTGTTACATGTTCATGTCACTGTTACTGTCAGCTTGTTGGATTTTCATGTTAGTTTGTAGGATTATAGTCGTCACATGACTCTTATGATTTCTGTTCATATGTGTTTCTTGTGGCTGTAGGGGATCAGAGTCTGTCATATTTCACACTGCTGGTGTATCTCAGCTGTTGTGTCCTTCTGCTCTCTGGAGGTCATTCAGAAAACAGTTTTGTGTGTTTGCAGGACAAACACAGAAGCAGCGCTGGGGAGGTCTGAAATAATATTTTCAGAGCAGAAAGTGACAGCGGGTCCACAGTGAGTGTTCTCCTCAGCAGAAGGAACACACAACACATTCATACTTCACTCCCCACAGAAGAGACGAATCACAACTGAGATCTTTCTGACACCTCCGATTTAAAGGAGATTTGAGACTTGTGTTTAGATGACTTAGATCAGTTGTTGTTTTAATCTGAACACACTTTGTCTTTCTGTGGTTGGAATGCATCTCAGTGTGAACAGTTAAAATGAGTTGAGCTGTTTTTTGTCACTCAGGGCATGTAATGTGTGTAACAGTGTGTAGCATTGTGTTGTTTCTGTGTGTTTAGTGTGTGGCATTTCAGCATCATTTTCTTGCTGATATGAAACAAATAAATAAATCTAATTACTTTAAATTGATCATTTGGATGGTCAGTTTGACAGCTCAAATTTGAAAACCAAACAGATTGTGTACAGTGAAAACAAAGCCTGTGTCTCAGAGCTCTGATTCTCTGAGTGATGCTGTTTCCTCTGTGTTTACCATGAAGTCAGTTCTGTGTTTTATGGATAAAAGTGGATCAGACTCGCCGGTCGGTAACGCAGAAAGAAAAGCAGCCTTTTCTGTCTTGTTTAGTGTGTCTTTCCTCCCCCACCCAGATGAAGGTCCTGCAGGCAGACAGAAAGCCATTGTGATTTGTCTGGTACTTAAAAACAGCGTGTTGACGTGGAGGGGGTGTTTTATAAAACCCAGTCCAGTGATTTGTCTGGTGAAAGACTCTGGAGCAGCAGGAACTGAACACATTGTTTCAGGGGAGACACTGTTGCTCAGTGAAGCACGCATACTGGAGATGGAGCTGTGTTGTGGCTGTGGGTTCGAGGTCTCTGATAGACTGTGGGGGGGATGTTGTGTATTAATTAGACGGCCCCTCCCCCAGCGCGGTCTGCTGCTCTTACTGGATCTCTTCACTTCTTCACTTGCTCTTGACTTCTTAACAGGATTTACAACATTATGTGTCTTCATCACCAGCATGTGAGCTGTTATCTGAATGTGACGACAGTCTTTTTCTCCTGTTAGTGGTGAAACCGCGCAGCTCCTTCCAAGATCCAAATAAATCAGTCATTTGTGAAGAATGTTCATGTTTTCTTAAAATACACTGAAAGTTAACAAACGTTCAATAAAAATATTGAAAAATAGTCAAATATTCTCTTAAAACTGTGTTGTTTCTGTGCTGCACCAAACATAACTGCATCTGTCTGAGCAGCCGACCGCTGCAGCAATATCAGCACTGGCTCGACCAATGACGAGAGTTTGGGATGGTCATTGTTTTTGCAGTTCAGTTTGAGGTCACTCGTTGTGCAGAAATATCAGTTCACCTTCAGAAAAGCAGACAGATATTAGTCTGGATTTAACGAGCTCAGCACTTATACAGTCATTTTTAAAACACAGTTTAATTTTTCATGTCTTCATACTGAGGTTTGTAGGTTTAAACCTTCACCAGTGTGACCCATGATGCTGCAGGAAGTGTACAGTTATAAATCAAGAGTTCTTAAGAGATGTGAGAATGATGTCATGTTTAAAAGCATATAGATTTTTTGCATGGTGATGTTTTTCATGACAAACACATTTTCACCTAAATACTCATTATTGTAGCGCAATAGTGTTCAGAATTAATACACCAAGATTAGTCGTACTGCCTTTAATTTATGCAAATTTAAAGACAATAATTAGCTCTAAAGTAAATTTTAAAGTCAGAAGAAATTGTAAAATTCAAATCTCTTGATGTTTTAAAAAGATTTCTGCTGAACATTGTTTGTCTTTCATTCTTTTTTTATCTTTCATCCTGAAGGCTTTCAGCAAACGACAGATGTTTCCTACTGTGTGTGCCTGTGTGTTTGTGCCTGTGTGCGCGTGTCTATGTGCGTCAGTGTGTGTGTCTGTGTGTGTGTGCCTGTGTGTGTGTGCCTGTGTGTGCGCGTCAGTGTGTGTGCCTGTGTGTGTGTGCCTGTGTGTGTGCGCCTGTGTGTGCGCGTCAGTGTGTGTGCCTGTGTGTGCGTGTCTATGTGCGTCAGTGTGTGTGCCTGTGTGTGTGTGCCTGTGTGTGTGCGCCTGTGTGTGCGCCTGTGTGTGCGCGTCTATGTGCGTCAGTGTGTGTGTCTGTGTGTGCGCGTCTATGTGCGTCAGTGTGTGTGCCTGTGTGTGTGCGCACGCCTGGGTGTATCTGAGCATGCATGTGTCTGTGTGTGTGTGCCTGTGTGTGTGTGTGTGCGTGCGTGGGTGTATCTGAGCATGCGTGTGTGTGTCTGTGTGCATGTGTGTGTAGTCATTTATCTGAGCATGCATGTGTGTGTGCGCGTGCTCATTATGTTTTTGTACTAAGTGAAGAACATTTTAAATGTGTGTTTTTCTCTTATTGTGTTGTGGACTGTTGCAGCAGCTGTCTCCAGAGATGTGTGTTAACTCATCCTGTCACACATTTCAGCATAACGGTAATAATTACCCCCCCCAACCGTACGTACAGTACATACCAACACTGTAGTAACCAGAGTGTGCTGTGTGTCTGCAGAGTTCTGGTTTATTTATTATTGTGAAATGTTGTAATATATCATATTTGAAAACAGTTTAATGTTGCAATGTTTACTTTTGAATTAAACCTCTGTTACTTAACTACACTTTCTCAAATGAACAGCCTGTAATTACGCTGAATTAATTTTTTACGCCTGCACAGAACTGATTTTGATTCATTTCGTGTCAGGCTGCTCAGTAAAGGATTCATTAGACAGAACTTTCTGATTCATTAAAGAATCGGTTTAGGAGTGATTTGTGTGAATCTGACTGCACTGTGTGTTTGTTTATACCTGCAGGCAGCACACACAGTGAACCAGAAAAAGTCTGTTTCATTTCACATGTGATTCAAACCTCAGTCTCTCCCCTATAGAGAGATTCAAACCTCAGTCTCTCCCCTATAGAGAGATTCAAACCTCAGTCTCTCACCTATAGAGAGATTCAAACCTCAGTCTCTCACCTATAGAGAGATTCAAACCTCAGTCTCTCACCTATAGAGAGATTCAAACCTCAGTCTCTCCCCTAGAGAGAGATTCAAACCTCAGTCTCTCACCTATAGAGAGATTTGAAACATTCAAATGAATCTGCAGGTATTGTAATGAAGGGAAGAATAAACGGACTGTCAGAAAGACACTCTGGCACCACAGCAGCAGAATATGCTGGAGGGTTTAAAATGTTCATCTGTGAGAGATTGAGAATTTGTTTATTTGAGACTCATAGCATGAAGTTTATTGTGATTTTATCAAACTGCTTTCTATATTTGATCAAATAGGATGAAATAAATAACAGTGACACAAATAATCAACACAGTCAAAATCACAGAATTCATTCTTTCTGTCCAGACACAAATGTATGTGATGACGTCATCCACTGAAATGGTCATAAAATGTAACCCCTTGTTCCTCTTGCCCTTCTTTACAAAATGTGAGTTTATATTTTTATGTAATATATTGTGTTGCAGAGGGCCAGGGTTGTCATTAAAAAGTGGTGCAGGAAATGCACATATTGCATTCTCTGGCTCAAATGACTTCATCAGTCATGCATGGCCAGCTTGCAGAAAGAAAATGAGCTCGGCCTGTTCACTGTCATGTCATAACAGCGTGTTTGTTGATGCGATTAACATTCATTAGTTGTGTGCTGCAGCAGGTCGCAGTTGATGTAGGTGTCGTCATCATATGGAGCTCATGCTGTTCAGCTTCACCCGCAGTCAAATATCAGTGCAGGCGCTTCGCAGAGGTTGCTTGTTTCTGGAGGATTGTGGGGTGTTTGTGGGCGCTCTCCAACATGCTGTTGCATGCACAGATACAAGCGCAAATGCATATTAATATAAAAACTGTTTTCCAAACTTTGACCTTTCTGTCTTTCTCAAAATTATTCATTCAGTCATTCAGTTGTTTCAGGGACAGAAGAGTTCATTTCTTTATGATCCTGTATCTCTCAGTAGGCCTGCATGTGCTGTTTGAATCACTGATCCTGGAACAGCGTGATTCAGCAGTTCTGAGTCTTGATTTAACAGCCCTGCAGCACATACACACACACACACACACACACACACACACACACAGATGCTGCGGTCAGCCCAGCAGAGTGCTGCGTCAGGGTTACGTCGCATTCATAAAACATCCCATTTCACTCGCATCACAACTCCTGCTCCACACTCGGCATTAATGCGAGCTCACCTGCATCTATTTATTACTGCACACTAGACGGACAGATAAGGCTCTCCTGGCTGACCAACAACTGTTGGTGTTGTTGCTTTGGGCTTTTTCTTTTGTGGGGTGGTATTCTGCACTTCTGCATGAGCGTGTGTTTGAGGAGTGTTTTGCAGCTGAAGGGTCTTTAAGCTCCATCAAACACAGCACACATTGAGAATGCAGGGGATGTGTTGTGTAATTGAGTGCAGATGTAGGACACAGGTCAAGCGCTGCACTGAAAGAATGCGCTTTTTTTTCATTTGCTTTTTTATTTTATTCATTTGCTGTTTTTTCAGCCATTTCTCTGGAAACACGGGGGGGGTGTTTGTGTGTCTGACAGTAAAAGCAGTTGAAGTAATTTTGGTGTGGGTGCTTTTCCTTAAATGGTTTTCTCTCAGGTCACGACCCGCAGCTGCGTCTGCTGAATAACTGCGACGGCTTATCGCAGTTTTAACGGCCCCTGTACTGCTGTTAAATAAAGATGCATGCGCTTGTCAAGCTGTTATCTTCACCCTGAGTGAAAAATTGGCAAGTTTCAGAGATGACTTGAGTTGTTGACAAAGTGTGCCAAAGCGTTTGGGAAAATGAGATCTGTCTGACATTGAAGGTATCTTCAGTGTTTAGCTTGGTGTGTGGTTGTGTGCAGCAGTGATTGTGTGCTGGTGATGTTTATATTGGCTGTATTTGATGAGAGACGCAGGTTGCTGGTCACTTTGGGATCATTTCAAGTCATTTAAAGTCATCAGGTTTCAGATGAAGGCAGACTTCTGTGTTCACATCTGTATCACTAAATTAACAGAATTCATCTATGACACAGTGAAGTGATTTTTGCTCCAGAATGTTGACAGATGTTCTGGCGTGTCACAGCTCTGCTGATTGTCATGTTTTTAATATATGTTGTGTTGCAGTGCACGACACACAGTTTGCATGAATTGGCTCTCTCTCTCTCTCTCTCTCATTGGCTGTCTCTCTCTCTCTCTCATTGGCAGTCTCTCTCTCTCTCTCTCTCTCTTCAGGTAGCATGATGTGAACTCTGCTACACTGAGGTCTCGTGCTGATGATCTTTTCTGTCTTAAAGTCTCTGTGGGTGTCGCTCACCAGTGCTGAGGTCGACTAAATATAATTCTTGTTCAGAAAAGTGCTTTCTCTCTCTCTCTCTCCCTCCCTTTTTCTGTTTCTCTCTTTCTCTCTCTCCCCTTTCCTGTGCTTCTCTCTCTTTTTCTCTCTCTGTCTCTCTTTAAATTTCATTTTAAGTATGCTTTACTGGCCTGACAAAAACTGTACATTTGTATTACCAAAGCAATGGCAGCTAGATTCTCTCTCTCTCTCTCTCTCTCTGTTTCTTACTCTGTTTTTGTCTTTCAGCTAATCAGTCAGTGTGCTTTACCTGCCTGTGCTCTGCATGAATATGAGACAGCGGGCGATCAATTAAAATTCTCGGCGTCTGATGAGCAGTAACACTTCACCTGTTTTAACAGCGTCTAGACGCATCTGACAGAACACTTGCTCCTGTCTTTGCATTATGATAAGTGAACTGATGATGAAAGCAGTGATGATTCTTCTACATTTGCATTTAGATTTGTATCAATTAAAAAATAATTTCTGTCTTTAATACATTAGTGGTTCAACTGGTGGATTCAGCCCATTTCTCTGTTTTGATAGTCACTCCATCATAAATGTCAATGATAAACTGTGTCGAGCAAGAAACTATCAGATTCAGGGGTCATTTAGAAACCTCAGTGCTGAAAGGTCTGTTGTGTGTGAGGAAGTGTCATGTGATGTAGAATAAAAAACAGCTGAGAAACCTCTGGTGTGAAGAAACCAGCATCTGCTGAGAGCTGTCCCCAGAAAACACGTTCCCTCAGAGACACGAGCACTCCCAGCAGGCAGTCATTTTCACAACTGATCTGTGTCTGTTGAAGTCTGATAGTCTTCACTGCACCTCCAGCGACCGTCATCTTCCCAGTTTATGTTACTGTGGAAAGATGAACCTGCCCAATCACTGGAGCACACAAGATCATGTGTTTTAACTTTATCTGATACTTCCTGTTTGTGTGCTGCTGTGTGATTCTGTCTCAATGGGTCGAGATCTGTCTGATTGACCTGCTATTGTGGAGAACAGCAGCCAGACGCTGTGCAATACACTGTATGTAGATTCATGTGTCAGTGATTTAGGAAATAATGACCTCTGCTGGGGATCCAAAACATGTTATATTGTTAAAGGGCCAGCGCACCCAGAAATAAAAATGTTATGATAATCTTCTAACCATCATGTGGATGGCAGGTGAGATTAGAGCGCTTGATGACCCATTTTGTGTTCTGAAAAACATACATGTACATTTGTACATGAAAAACATACATGTAGAAACATACATTTATGTAAATAAATATAAAAGTACTTACATTGAGGTTAAAATAAAGTTATGGTACAGTTTTGTCCTTGACTCAAATTCAGCCATGTGTGGTGAGTGATTGTTTTTATCTCTTGGTAATTAGTGGGTTTTTAGCGGAATTGTTTTTATGTTCGTGGGTTTTAAGCTGCTGTATGTTACCGTACCAAATGTCACTTTTTGTATTTCAAGGAGAAAGAACGTGATAGCTGCAGGAAAACATGTGGGCGAGTGAGTAATCACAGAGCTGTGATTCTTTTGTGTAAACTGCTCATTTTAATATTAACATAATATTTATACACAGCGGGTTATCTAAGCCATGTTTTGGACGTGACCAGTGTGTGTTTTTCTCCAAAATGGAGTTGATACTAACTGGATTTGCCTGTGGTGAGAGTTAAACTGCTCTCTTTGGATGATGTCTTTATTGGGTAATTAAACATGCATTAAAGACGGCCAGTAGTTCAGATTTAGGTCAAATACCCAGCATGCACTTGTTTGTTTGCACAGCAGATAATGGTTTGTGCAGTCTGGTGTGCAGCACGGATTATCGGAGGTTTTCTGCATGTTCTTCATATATTCCCACAGATGAAAAGGCCAACATTCTCCCCAGCACACAGACAGTCATCAGTGAGCGTGGATGCTGCTGTGTGTCACTGTTAAACAGAGCATGAATCATCTGACCTCTCGCACCACCTTCTGTTTATTTGAAGGGTGTTTACGTGACTTTCTGTGTCCTCTGTCATGCGTGTGCTACAGAGAGAGACAGTGACACAGCACCTGGACTATCTGCTTCAGTCATGCAGTGGAGAATCTGGACACAGTCTAGAAATTCATTGAAAAAACGTGGTGATGTCTGTTATTGGAGTTCTATGGATGTTTCACACATTCATTTTATAAATATCATACAGGAGGCTAATATTTCTCCTGTGGTGTAACTCATCTAATGAAACACACACACACACTGTTGATATCAGTGTGTACATGTACTGTGTACTGAGGAGGTGCAGTGTGAAAGCGTTTCTCTTGAGTGCATCATGACAAACACACTTGAAGTCTTAATGTACATCTCTCTGAAGATTTGACTTTAATCCTTTATTTAAAGATACTCCTGAAATGACAACATGAGCACCATGTGCCTGTTCTTTACCTTCTTAAACACACACACACACACACACACACACACACACACACAGCCTGTGCAGTGAAGGCAGATTTCTTCTCTTGGAATCTCAGAAGCTTATGTTCATGGAATCAGACATCTTCAGTGGCTGTTGTGTGTTTATATTTCCTTTTGCCTTCTTTTCATCTGTGGACTTCATTACATATGGCATTAGACAGTTGAATGACAGCATTGAAACTGACATGAACAGCATTTGTTTGGTTCTTTGAATCTGGTTTTTCTGGCAGACGAGTGTTTTGAACAGTGATAATTATATTGGACATTGTGTTTTCTTGTAAGATCAATGAAACCATTCAACAATGAGATCTCTTTCATATCTCATTTATTTCTCTTGAGATTAAAGAATAAATAATGCAGGCAATGTCAGCCGGCTGTTTTCTTGTAGGTTATATCGAGTTCTGGTTAGAATATAAGATTCATTGTGATTTCTCTTTGTGTAAGTCGTGGCATTCTCTAAAACTCCAAGTTCTGATCCTCATCGATGGGGCTCTTTGAATCAGTGTCACAGGAGGGATTGACCTCACTTGACCTCCTTCCAAACCTCAGAGCTGGCCTGACACGCTTGTGTCTTTGTGCTGAGTAAAGAGCTGGAGGAATCATCTCTGTTTTTAAGTTTCTCCTGCTGTAAATGAGGCCGTTAGGGCGCAGTGGAGCAGAAATAAAATGACCCCACTGAGGCACTGAGCCCTTGACATTTTCATGAGTTGAGGAAACTGTGAGGTAGAGCAGAGCTGCTTGTGTATCTTCATGCCTCATCAGTTTCTTCAGAGCCTGTGTTATGTTGAGTGTGTAGATAACCAGACTCTTCATTAGAGGTTTGTGTGTTTGCCCCAGTGTGAGTGTATTTCTCTTTACAGTAAATCAATGTGGTGTGGTCTATATTACATCATCAGCACAGTTTTCACTCCTGTGTTGATGTATTTCCTGTTGAAACAGGAAGTTGGGGCTGGACATATTAAAAAGCTTAATTTTTATTTATATTTTTGCCAGTAGCCTTTTTGTCAAGTTTGTTACCAGCATCAGACATGATCTGCTACTGTATTATTGCTCTCAGAGGCAGGTGGTGTTTAAATCAAACAGCGTTTAGAAACCAAACAGTCAGACTGTGAAACTAAAGTCATATTTCTCATGCAAGTTTTCATATTTAGCTTATTCACAGAAATAATTTTGCATTTTAGTTTTAGTTAAAAGTGAAATTAGTTTATTTTGATGTTTAATTTAACATGTGTAGTTATTTATGTACAATACACAAATGTACTGTGTTGGATGTACTGACACACACTCTGTACTGACACACACTCTGTACTGACACACACTGCACTGGTTAAATACAATATGTCAGTGACAGAAGAACACGGCTCTGTACTGACACACACTCTGTACTGACACACTCTGTACTGACACACTCTGTACTGACGCACACTCTGTACTGACACACACTCTGTACTGACACACTCTGTACTGACGCACACTCTGTACTGACGCACACTCTGTACTGACGCACACTCTGTACTGACACACACTCTGTACTGACACACTCTGTACTGACGCACACTCTGTACTGACACACTCTGTACTGACGCACACTCTGTACTGACCTGTGTTTCTGTATGTCTAACCTGTATTTATCTTCTTCCTCTGTTATGTGCTTGTGTTTGTGGCCGTTCAGATCCTTCTCACACTCCTCTTCAAAAGATAACATGCTTTATTTTTACCTCTTTACTTCAGTAAAAGCCCTCAGGCGCTTTTATACTTTTATCTCTGCAGGTACATAGGAAGATGAAGCTTGAATTAATGATGTAAAGTGTTTGGTGCTGGTGGCAGAAGATCTGTGTTAAGACTTCTGAAAGGAGAGATGTTTGGTTCAAGGGTTTCATCTTTCAGTTCTGTCTTGTCTTGCTAAATAAATAAAGGAGGAACCACAGAGGAACATTTTATTTTAACGCTGATGTAGGTCTTCAGAGCTTGAAAGTCTTTGGAACAGAATTCATAGTTCTGTTTCATTTAAATATCAATTTCTCTGAGTTTTTTCCTGAAATCTCACAATTTCTGCTCAATAAAAACATTGTAGAGCTTGTCATAGCTATAAGGATGCACATTACATAAGACTCATATAAATAACCAGACAGTATGAAGTATCTTGGTTTCTCGTTTGAGGTTCTTTTATGTTTGTTTGTATATTGTGTGATGTAACTGAGTCACATCTGATTTGTCTGGTGAGGTCTGCTTTGTGATTGGTCTTTGAGAAGCGGAAGAGAGGCTGATCAGCTCTCATGTCACTTGCGCAGGATTAAAACTTCTGCTCTTACACACAGGGCTGGAGTGGCAGCATTACTCCAGTGCAGCACTGAGAGATGCTCGAGGTATTGTGCTCTCAAAAAAGACACACTCTCACTTTAATCCCTGTAAGCCATCTGCCCTCATTCACCAGCTGATGTGTAAATCCTCAGCTGCCGTTTCACTCGCTCCTCACTGCTGTAACACTCATAACCTGCTGTAACACTCATAACCTGCTGTCTCAGACTCATAACCTGCTGTCCCAGACTCATAACCTGCTGTCCCAGACTCATAACCTGCTGTCTCAGACTCATAACCTGCTGTAACACTCATAACCTGCTGTCCCAGACTCATAACCTGCTGTCTCAGACTCATAACCTGCTGTCTCAGACTCATAACCTGCTGTCCCAGACTCATAACCTGCTGTCCCAGACTCATAACCTGCTGT